>JAASFQ010000759.1:0-14941 GCA_023333845.1 Globisporangium polare | reverse complement strand
GATGGATCGAGCGATGATTTCGCACCCTCATGACCAGCAGCCTACGATCGGACTCGCGAGTCTCATGGCCAACCTCTTCCGTGGCGAGTCTCACGAATGGTGACGCTCCAAACAATCCCTGTCTTCCCCTATCAAAATGGGCAAAATCGATCGATCGGTGATGACGGCTTTGCGCGAGTGCCGCAACCGCTTGTCCCAGCCCCACGGCAGTGCGTTCGGCCCTCTCCCTGGTGGTGGGCTGCCTTGCATTGCCGTATCCGATCAGCCCCACTCGCTCGGGCGCGCACGAACGTCACCACCACGCCGCACTCGCCTGCTTCGTACACAACTCGCCAGCTGAACGAACAGCTAGCGAGCTTTTGGGGTTGTTCGATAAGGAGGTCTGGAAGAACTCCGGGATGGCGGGCTTCTAGGACTCGATGAGGCGTCTGTGCCCGTGATTGCTAGCGTTTTGACGAGCACGCGAGCTTGGAGTCGAGAGCCAGCCAGCTGCCCACAGTTCTGTGGCTCGGTGTCTGCGCCCGGTTGGTGGCATCGAGTGGCGGTGGCTGGCCCAAGCAGCCGCGGTGCCTTACCTTTGTTATATCATGAAGCGGAGAGAGCGGCTTGGAGCAGTGCATACGTGTATTGCTTTGATTCTTTTAGACTGGAGGGCTTGCCGGAAACACAGTGGCGCAACATCTATACGAGGAGGTTCAACACAGAGATGTGCACCTGTCAACTCTTGGTCTTGTTCCGCCAGCATGTTCGCCTTGAAATCGGCGCCTTGCCGACGTCGACAGAGCTTCACGAACACACGTGGCGATGTCTTGCCGTACATACTAAGCGGCGGTGTACGCTGGGAGCGTGGCAGCGGCCTGCTTGTCCTTGGCGCGCTGCGTATGGGCCGACATCTGCGAGAGCGCGCAGCAGGAGCACCAGAACGAGTAGCAGCAGTCCTCAATAATGGATCCGGGCAGCACGTGGAACTGGCGGAACGCGCGACGCAGGTAGCCCACGATAAGAATAAAGAGCAGGAACGCCGTGAAGCTGGAGTCATCGTACTCGTTCATGTTGTCGCCACTGCTGCCGCCGTAATAAATGAGAGAGGTCGTGTTGGTGACCTGGTCCACGACCTTGTACGTGCGCGCCGAGTACTCGGTGTACATGGAGGCGTAGTACGTGCCCAGGAGCATGATCGCGACGAGCGCCACGGGCTTCTCGATGCTGCGCGCCACGTACGCGCCGTTGATACACGGGAAGAAGAGCGCCATGCAGAAGTGCGCGGGCGCGCTACAGCAGTCGCAGAGACCGATCTCCCACTCGCTCAGTTGTTGAGATGGAGGGATGATGTCGGGGAGCGGGTACTGTGGCGCGCTTGCGGCGACGACGTCGACGTGGACCGCGTACGGGACCTGGGGCGACTCGTGCTGCATGGCGGCGGCGGCCGCGGCGAGTACACCTCGACGTTCTTGTCGTTGTAGGCGGCGGTGGACGCCATGAAGGTCTGCTTGTAGTGGGGGAACGAGGCTTGAGTGTGGAATTGCGAAGTGAGATCATAGCAGGAGTGTGTGTGTGTGAGTCGGAGCGCTTTTCTTTTGAGATCGAATCTCCGGTGTGTGAGGTCGTGACAGAAAGGTGCCGCTGTTGGAAGAAGCGCGTTGATCGGGTTCAGCCAGGAGCTTGATGTTTGGGTCCACGCGCTCATCACCCTCCGAGCGAAACCTGCCTGCCTGAGACGCCCTGTTGGGCTGGGGATTCGGACATGCGAACGACCAAGTCACCGATCGTTCGACTGGATTTTGCCTCGCAAGGCGCCGCAGTATTGCATTGGATTGGGTCTTGCGTCGCTGAGGCCCAGAGCGCAACGCGGCGACTAGGAGATCAGCCCAACCAAAGGCACAGACCCGGCTCGAAGCACCAGGTAGTAGAGCCTGGCGAGGCGGCGCCAGCCATGGCATGAACCAAAGCGCTTGTGTCCAAGTGCTGCGTGCCCAGCGCACGATTGCAGCGGCGAGATGGCCAGTCCAGTGCAAAGCGCAGCGAGCGTCAGCTCCCGGGAGCAGCGCCCCCAGTCTGAGTCTCTCTTCTCCAGGCGGTCCAGTCGGCCAGTCTCTCGTTGCCAGGTCTCCTGCCCCCTCACATGACCACCCACGGGATCGATTTTAAAGGTGACTCGAGGTGAGCGCGATTTTTACATTTGATCAGTTCGAGCGATTGGGATCCTAATTTTATGAGAGCTCTTGCTTCTTAGTTTTTACGACCCATCAAAACAAAGAGGCGCGCCACCATACCGTTCGACAATCTCGCCCACAATGCACGCCAAATTGGAATCGCTCCATGCAAATCGCAAGCCAAAGATTCGGCTTCTGCAGTTTCACCTTCGCTTTGCAAAAAGATGATATTGCGCCTCGTCGGGGCCGCTTTGACGTGCGCGGCATTTTCACACAGAGATTGGCTCGGGAGATATGACGCCCTGTGCAGTCCGATATCGAGTTCGCCGAACGTCATATCTCGCGAGCGTTTGCCGGTTCGAGGAAGCCGGACTCCGTATCTCCATCATTATGTTACAGAGTATTACTGCCATCTCGCTCAGCAAGGCAGCAACAATACAACGACGCGCAACAATGCGGCCGTTCCCTCCTCCACTTGCTCTCTCACGTTCACGCTCCAGCGCGCGCCATCATCCGCACGCGCGCCTCCGCTAGCCGCAGCAGCAGGTGAGACACAGCGCCGCCGCATCTATCGGCGCCCGCCTTCCGCTCTTCGCATTCCGCTCTTCGCATTCCGCTCTTCGCGTTCCGCCGCCGTCGTCGCCATGGCGTCGGACATCGCGTACACGATCCAGATCGACAAGAAGGAGGCGTACGAGGGCCGTCGGCGGGGCTCGCGCGCGGCACCAGCCACAGGCGGTCCACGCGTTCGTAGTGCTAGCAGCAGCGCCAGACGCCAACAGCAGCCGAGGCGTCGTACACCTGCGTCCGCGACAGACCTGAGCGCGCACGAGCCCGTGTGGGAGACCGGGCTGTTCACGTGCTGGGACGCGTCGCCGTTCCACTGCTTCCTGGGCGTCGTGCTCCCCTGCGCGATCGCGTCGCACGTCGAGGCCATGGTCGACCGCGGCACTTTTGGTTTAGGCGCGTTCTTCCTCGGCATCGCGTTCCTGAGCGAGATCGTGTGCGCGACGCAGAGCATCGAGATGGGCGCCGGAGGAGAAGCGTGGACCACGCGCTACAGCGTCGAGGTGCTCAAGCTCAACATGTGGGGGCTCGCGGCCTGCGTGGCCGCCGCCATGTTCGCCGGCGGCGTCTTCGCGTTCCGCAACATGACGCGGCACTACTACCGCATCCCGGGCTCCTGCTGCGGCGACGCCGTCATCGCAGTCTTCTGCGCGCCGTGCTCCATGGCGCAGGTCTCGCGGCACTTTGAGAAGGCCGGTCCGTCCGTGTACGCGAGTTTGGGTTCACGGCCAGCAGCACCAGTGCCAGCAGCTACGGCGACGGCAGCAGTGCCGTTGATACCGACGGACACGCTCCCAGCCTACGAGGAGCTACGCGGCTGATGGACGCCAGACGACGAGCGTAATTTACAAGTTTTTTTGAACCAGCAGCGAGAAGGTGGAGGAAGGTTGTGGGTGATGCCAGAGGCCCCCTGAGGTCGATCGAAGACCGCAGAGAGCGAGCCGTGGCAGATCGCGCTCCCCCGTCTTCTTCTTGTTCAGGCAGCAGAGAGTTAGCGACCCGACTGCGCCGCAGAAGCGAGAGAGATAGCGAGGAGCTGCATGCGTGTACCATAAAGTAACAGCCATGATAGAGCGAGCGATTTTTGAGGCCGAGCGAGCGAGAAAGAGAGAGAAAGAGAGCGAGCGAGCCGCTTGAAAGTACTTTTATGCAGCTTTATAAACGAGTACTTGTATGCAGCTGTAAAAACTGCTCTTTTTCGTGATTGCGCTCTGCGGGACGTCAATCTACGGTACGCGCTGCTCGTCTTTGACCATCATTCCTAACCCCGAAAGAGCCTTCACGACGACTGGATGGCTGTCACACGCGCTCCGAGACTTCACGACACGAAGGAAAATCCAGCTTGATTATACGAGGCGCGTCGTTTGGCGGCCTCCTCACAATCACAATGCGCACCCGGCTCCTCGCGGGCTCACGTCCTCGGTGGTGCTAAAGCGTTTTGGCAATCGAGAGCCGAGCCAAAGCATCTCCGGGTCTCTCAGCCAGTTAGAAATCCTCATTACCCAATCTGCCATCCGACCAACACGCAGCCATGGCAACGCAGTCTCCGATCAACCAGTACTACCCTCAGCAGCCGCAGCCCAGCGCCAGCCAGACGCCATACTTCACGCCCGTATCTTCTCGCCCAGCGGCTCCGGGAGAGCGAGTGGGCATGCTACCGGCGTCGACGCGACCATATGAAGCAGTCGTGATCATCAACGACCCCAACGCCAATGCAAATGTCAACGGCGGCGAGTGGGCAGTCGGTCTCAAGGAGTGCTACAAGTCCCCGTCGCACTGCTTCCTGGCGGTCTTCTGGCCTTGCGGCATCGCCGCCACGGTCGCCAAGGCCATCGAGCTCTCGCCGCTCTACGCGGGCGCGTTCTTCGCGATCGCGCTGCTTGGAGACGTCCTCTTCACGGTCCTCGCCTGGATCGACGTGTACTCGAACGGCGACGCCAAGCCCAAGTTCATCTACAACTTTAACATGTACTACTTTGCCGGCAAACCGCCGCAGAGCCACTGGTCGACGGTCGGGTACGTCTTCGGCCTGCTCTTCGTGATCGGCGTCTGGCGGCTGCGCGCCCACACGCAAAAGTTCTACGGCATCAAGCGCCGCATCGTGTTCGAGCTCTACGCCACGCTCCTGTGCACGTGCTGCTCGATGGCGCAGATGTCCAAGCACGTGGAGATCCGGACGCATCAGCAGCAAGAGCAACAAGCAGCTCAAGCTGGACGCGTCGATGTGCTGCCCGCCTTCTCGTGAGCGGATTTGTATGCTAACACCGGGCTTTCAGTAGCGGAGACTTAGATTTCTCGTGCACACCTTGCATATTCATTCATAGCTTCAATACAAACTGTCCCCCCTCCCTCTGAGTTTGATCTTGTTGTCGGAGCTGAAAGTCGCATTCCGAAGGTCGTCCCCACGCCCTTTTGCATGGCACAGAGCTCGTCACAAGATGGCGCACGCAGTGGCGAAGATCACGCCCGCAGTCTCTCCAGCAGACGGATTCGTCGAATCCCTCGACTTCTGTGGCTTTTCGTCTCCTTCAGAGGCTGGTGCTGGTGGTGCAGCTGCTGGGGTTGTGCCGTAAGTTATCGCCATTCGTTGAGCGGAAGTCATGCGAGTGCTATTGCCGCCAGCGACGACCGTCAGAGAGGAGGAGCTCGATTTTTTCGGAGCCATTTCGCGGAGGTCTTGGTATGCTGCTGCTTTTGTCTGCTTCGAGTGACCGACCGAGAGAGAAATCAACAATGCGAGACTGCTGTGTGTGTGTTTGTGTGAGTGTGTTGAGGTGCTGGATTCCACAAAATTTCAAGCCAAAAAGTGCACCCCTCTCAATCGACAGGCTCTCACATTTTTCAGCAGCACGTTTGGAAATCAGCCTCGATCCGCAGGGCTATGCACCTCGCTCTCAAGAAAGCTCGCAGACGTGACAGCGTTGCTCGAATAACCATGCTTCATTCACTAGCTGCTAAACTACTACCTATCCATCTCCTCTCAGTTACCGCTTCTCCTAGGCCGCCGTGTACGCAGGCAGCGTCGCGGCGTGCTCGGCCTTCTTCTTCTCAGCGAGTCTCGTGTGGATGTTGACCTGCGCCAGCGTGCAGCACGTGCAGAAGAACCCAGCGGCGACGTCCTTGCCGCAGGAGCCCGGGATCTTGTAGAAGTGGCGCACGACATTGCGCACCTTGCCGACGATGAGGCAGTAGGCGGACACACACGCGAGCGCGCTCAGGAGGAAGCAGATCTGCCGGTCGTGCGGGATGTAGTACGTGACGTCGTAGTAGTGGTAGCCGACACGCTCGGTCTCGGTGTACACCTCGTCCTTGCCGCCCACCGAGAAGATGATAAGGAGAGTGATCGTGGCAACGTAGAGCACAGACAGGATGAGCGCGATCAGGGCTCCCGAGTTGCCGATGCGCATGAAGGCGTCACCGGCGGACATGCACGGCAGGCACCAGGCACAGCACGCATCGCCGCAATGGTCAACGCAGCCAACGAGGTCGACTTCCCAAGCGCTGTCGCCATTCCCTTCAGCGCCGTCGGCTCCAGCCTTCTTCATGACGGCGGCAGCATCAGCATCTGCTGGGATGCGTTGCGGTGCCGGGTTGGTCGCGTAGTCTGACGCGTCGACGTGGACCACGAATGGCGCCGAGGACGGGGTGGCGGTTTCTTGCGGGGTCTGTGGGATAGCCGTCTTGCTGGAGCTCATGGTGGCGGTACTACAGTGGTGGCTGTGGTGTATTTCTCAAGGCAAATTAAGGAATGAGCGAGCCCAGGTCGCTTTGCTGGTGCGGTGGGCTGAGCAAAGACCTCCCGCTGACTGGCTGCGCTTTGATTCCGGTAGTGAGGAATTACGCGCAGAAGGGAGTTGCTCGGCTGGCTGAGTTCCTGCCCCTGCTGTGCTGCCAAATCAGAGAGGCCATCCCACATGGTCCAGTGATCTTGTGGGCGACAAGCAATTCAGCTCTGAAACCGGTGATGGCCGCGAGAGGGAATGCCTGGCTATTACTCAAGAATGCCTGACTATTACTCACTTGGGCGTTCAGTATCGGTCGAGACAGAGACTAACGAGTCAACGCGCGCTCAGCCAGAGAAAGCCGAGGGCTCGTGCTGCCGAAGTGGCTCAGCACTTGCCTGCAATAGAGTACTCCACCGCGCACTTCTTTCTGTGGCTCACATCCACTGAATCTGAGTGGAGGTCCCGAGAGGTTACCGAGTACACTAACGTTCAAATGGTTGGCTCTTATGTGGGACTCGGTTCATGCCACTTGGTTGCAGATCCTGGAGGACCAAGCAGCTGCACCGCGCTCGCAAGACTCAGATCTTGAGACTGCTGCGTTTCAATACAAGTCCGCCAGCTGAGTGTCACCCATTCGAGCACATTTGTTGAGCCTGCGCGCTCTCGTTCTCTCGCTCTGCCTTGGCTCGTACTTATCTCTGCCCCTCAATTTCGGCCCTTCGTGTCACGCGTCACGCTGGAAAGCGCTTATGCTCGCCAAGTGTCGGCTGCTGCTGTGAGCCTGGGGCTCGCGGTGATTGCGCGCCACGGTCCTTCCGTACACCGGTGCGTCACGGCACGAGCGCTGCCACCGCCACTTTGCAGCTTCACCTCCTCGATGTCGCCTCGCGATCAGCTGCTGCTCGTTGAGCTGCTGCACTTGGTCGCGCATGCAGGGCGCTCGCCTTGTCCTACGCAGCAAAGTGGTTCAGAAACATGGGCGGAAGAGTTGAGAAAGGGTAGGAGATAGGTGGAGCTCGCACCAGCTCGCGGGATTTGAAGCGGCACACAGACACGTGCTGACGCGCCTTCGTCTCGTCGGGTGTGAGCGACGGCTGCACTGGGGGGTCAGGAGTGGTGGGCTGGACTCTCGGGAGCGCTGCTGGTAACCAAAGGCGCCGAAAGCGTTCTCGACACCGTCGTGCTTCTTATGAGCTGCTTGCAGTATGCTGAGCATGGCGAGCATGAGCACCACGCGACGGCGGCGGCGGCGGACTGCTACGGTCGCCGCATCAGCAGCACACACACACGCGCGCGCTTCACGTCACGCAGCTGCTTGGGTGTCGTGTTCATCCTCAGTGTGCATGAGCGGACGCAGAAAGCTGCATCCGTCGAATTTGTCGCGAGTAAAGTCCACATATTCAAGACATTTTCGGCATCTTGGGAGGTATCCATGTGGGAGGTCCACTCTGGAGCCTTAATTCCTCACAACAACATCCGGCGGTGGTAAAAGGTCCTCCCGCCAACTCTCGCCAACTCTAGCCAACTCGTCCGAATCCGATGCGTGGCTGCGAGCGAGGCAAGGAGGGAACTGCAGCAAGCGTCCTTCTTTTGTTTGCATCCTTCAAGGTTGGGCTGGGTCAGAGAACCACCGTACCGCTATGTAGCGCCACCTGCGAAGGCATCCCGGACTTCTGTCCATTGGCAGAGGACCGCACTCTCCAATCTGCATCGGGCAGATATAATCCACGTCACCCTGAGGCCACCCCGCCTTCACCACCACCACGAGCTCCAGCATGGCTGTTGAGACCCCGCAGGACGCCGCGGCCATCACTGCGCCTTCGCGATACATGTCGACGCGGCCATGACCCCCAACAGCTCGGCACGGCAACGCGTCCCAGCGGACCCGCAAGCCGCGATCGCCAAGAAGACTGGTGGTCAGCGACGTATTGGGTGCGATCTGCTGCACGTCCTGCATGCTGGCGCAGGCCAACATCCACGTGCGGAAGGCCGAGAAGAAGAAGGAGGCCGAGCACCAAGCTGCGACGCTGCCTGCATGCTCGGAAGCGTAGGGCGAGTCTTGACTGTCGATTGGCAGTCTCGGCATGACGCAACCAAAGCGAATAGCTCGCGTGGAAGAGTTGTAATCTTGTGAATGAAGCAAAGTACCGGTATCTAGAGCATTTCTTGTCAATGAGACTGCGCACACACTCGTGTGGCTGGACGGACAGAACACTGCTCCTTGGTTTCCTCGGATCTGACTGCAGACGACGCTCGGCCGCTCTATCCCGGCAGTTAATAGCTGCAGGATGCGCGCTTCACGCGGCTTATGGTCGCTGCCGAGCTGACTGAATCTCAGTCTGTTGAGTACGCCCGAGTCGGCACCTAGGAGCAGGCGCTGCCACGACTGCGCTCACCGTCGTGCTCCGACAGCACGGCAGAGCGGAATCCTACCTGACAGTCGAGCGCATCGACTCGCGCACACTCCTGCCCACGCCACAGTACAGAACGATCGTCGACCTCGTGTGTGCGCCACATCTCCCGCATGCGGGCTCCTGGCTCAGCGACCTCCTGGCGTTCCATCCGTCTGCTGGACGCTGGCGCAGGCTTCTTCCTCGCGAGGAGGATGTATACTTCGTATACACTTCGTGACACTGAACTGGCTTTCTGACGGGTGCGCCTCTTCAGAGCGCGTGCTGAATGAGGGGTTTCTTTCTTCGTTCTTTTTTTCAGTGTCCCTTCGAAACCGTCGCCAACAGAACGCATTGATGTATACGACGTATACTCGAGCCTTTCGCTCATGTCAGTCAGCGCAGCGCGAGCATTGAGCATCAAAGCTCGAGCTCAGCCTTTAGGAATGGTTCGTATCGCCCCTCCATGGCGCGAAGTCCTCACGACCGCTATGTAAGCAGTATTGGTCACGATCTCCGCCACCATCCCCACGCCATCATCGCATTGCTTCTTCTTCCCTAACACTCGGCTGCAGAGTGACGGAGGGGGGGAGCAGCATGCAGCTGGAAAAAAACTCCAACCCGATGCAAGCATTATACAGCGCTAGGGAGCCCAGTAGAAGTGCCGCTGGAGAAATCTGTTGCCACGCCTGGTTTGGAGAGCTCCCAGACCAATGGCTGTACATGCCATGGGGTTTTGTCCAAACTGTACAGGCAGGAACACAAGAAGGAGCAGCAAAAGCGGTCTTGGATCTCTTCCATGGACAGCAGAAGTCAATTCGGTATACACACTCACTGGCATGTTGGTATACCCGTCCAAATCATGGTGTCTTTTCCTTCCACACTTGAAGTGACGACCCCATCCGCCCATCCGCTCCGTCGCTCCTCGTCATGCTCCTCTCTCTGACACGCAAGCACCTTCCGCCCTGTCGTGAACCCAGCCGCCTCACTCGTCCATTAGCGCTCCAGTGCTCAGAGCAGTCCGCTCGCTGCAGCAATGGCGAGCAAAAGCGGCAAGGACAAGGGCGACGCGGTGCACTCGATGATCACGCCGCTGGCGTCCACGCGCGACGCGCCGTTCCTGATCCAGATCGAGGACGAGCCGCGCCGTCGCGGTAATAGCACCGGCACTCTGGCGCACAAGCTGCGCTCCACGACCGTCGTGGGCAGCGACTCGGCAGGCCGCAGCACGCGCTCCGACTCGAACCAGTCGACGCGCAGCCAGTACACCAAGGGCGAGTGGAACAACAGCTTCGGCGGCTGCTGTCTGGACTGCCGCAATGGCAGCATCAGCAGCCTCCTGCTGCTCGCGTGCTGTCCGTGCTTCTCTGCAGCGAAAACCCACGGCATGCTGGGCTCGTCCTTCGAGTTTGGCGTGATCTACTTCGGCGGACTGGTCTTTGGCATGGTCATCTCGCTGGGATTGAGCTTCTCCAACACTACTGGGTCGGCCAGTAGCTCCTCGACTGGTACCGGCAGTACCGCATATCGAGCCAGCGGCTACGTAGGAGATGACGCTGTCGCCCAGGAAGCGGATCCTACGACGGTGGACAATGGATCAGCCACCACCACAAGCGGAAACAATCACGTGTACGGCTACCTCACTCTTCTGCTGCTCGCGTTGTTCCTGCTCGGCATCGCGTTCCTGCGCACGAAGGCGCGGCATCGTTTCAACATCCCAGGATACCGCGCACTCGACTGCGTCCTCTCGACTGTGTGCTGCTGGTGCGTGCTCTCCCAGACCCAGGCGCACATTGAGAAGAACAACCGGTACGAGTTTGGGCTCGACTCGCCGCCAGATACGCTCCCAGCGTACTTGTAACTCTCGGACTCCAGACCACGGCGCATGGAAGAGTGAGTATAAAGCCAACGTAAAATAATGGATTGAGAGCGTGCTTAGAAGGCGTCGCTTGTGAACAAGAAAGAGTCTATCGCTCCAAGTATGAGCTCGCAAGTGATCGCGGCACGGAGAAACCCCAGCGTTCGCAAGGTGGAAAGCGAATGCCCAAGACAACCGTGTTCGAAACAACAACAGCACTGCTGGTGGCGCTCACCTTCTGCCTCGCGACAATGACCGTCGGAGTCGGCGGCTGTCTGTGACGGGGCCTGCTCAGACACTGAAGCACCAGCAGAATAGGATGGGAGGCAAGCGAGTCCTCGACAGCCAAGGTGATCCGCTCACAAATGGAGCCTCTTTGTGAGTGATGGGCAGCAATTCAGCTCAGCAGTTTATCCGGACACCAAACTTCGTGTGCAGGACAGTCGAGCTGGCTCTTTCACCGCTGGAGTGCGAGTTCAGTTCAGCTTGAGCCCCCTTCAAAGTGGCGCGCACCTCTTCTCCTGTGCTGCAAGCAGACCACGTCGCCCTCCCTGCGCACAACGCATTGGGGCTACTTTACGATCCACGCAAGTGGCTCCCTTCTGAGACGCCATTTCGTGGCTGCCGAAGGTGGCTGTAGAGTCCCAGCAGGGCTTGGTCCAATCACCCTCGCATTCGCTTCTGCAGCGATCCATGTACAGACAGACAGCTTGCTGTGCGTTGCGACAAAGGCTTCTGCCGTCTCTCCTCGACCACAAGAGCATATGCGTGCGGCTGTTTCATTCGTTCATTCGTTCCCAGCTGAGCTTTTCCTCGCTCTGCTGCACGCACGCTGCTGCGTTTGTGGCCGCGGACGTGGGTGGAAACGTAGAAACCCTGGACGGTCACTTTCGTGCGGCCATCCACGGCGCTTCTTTCCGTCTGGCGCCGCATTACTCACGCTCAGCATACGGTATGGTGAGGGCCGACGAGCTCCCCGTGTCCCTTCGACAGCCCCACGAGCATGAGATCAGATGGATACAGAATCGAAACTCAGCTGGCGATGACCAGCCCACCCTCTATGCTGTAGAGGCACTCAGTCCAATGAACGGACCCGCAAATCCATTCTCTCCCAGCGTCCCATGTCCCAGAGGGAAGAAGAGAGCTGGCCCTCGTCCGCAGATCGCACACCGCTCGCCCCCACAACGCAATTCCCCACCGCTGGTCGAGACAACTGAAGAGCGACGATGGTGAACAGCAAGTGCAACAACAGCAGCCTTACGATGGACGCTTCCACGACGCTCACGCCGCTCTCGTCGACGCGTGATGCACCCTTCGTGATCCAGCTGGACGACTCCAGCTCCACCAACAGCAGCAGAGACGGCTTTGCGCACAAGCTGCGCACCAAGACGAGCGTTCTGCACAGCGTCCCTGAGAACCGCAGCGTGCGCGCCGAGTCCAACCAGTCCACGCAGAGTCAGAACCAGAACCAGAGCTATCGCCCGCAGCAGTGTCCGTACCTGAACGATGAGCCCGAGCCAGCCAAGGGCGAGTGGAACTCGGGCCTTCTCAACTGCCGCAAGTGCAGCGACGTGCTCATGCTCGCGTGCTGCCCTTGCATCCCGGCCGCCAAGGTCCACGGCCTGCTGGGCTCGTCCTTCGAGTCCGGCGTGATCTACTTCGGCGGCCTCGTCTTCGGGCTGCTGATCTCCTTGGGGCTCTGCTTCTCCAACAGCACGAGCACCATGACATCGACGAGCTCCCCTGACGGCAGCAAGGGCGGCGCGGGTGTGGGTGTAGCCACGACCGTCACGGTCACGACCACGAGCAACATGCACATCTACGGCAACCTGGCGCTCGTGCTGCTCGTGCTGTTCCTGCTGGGCGTCGCGTTCTTGCGCACGCGCACGCGCCACCGGTTCAACATCCCAGGCTCCCGGGCGTTCGACTGCGTCCTCTCGACTGTGTGCTGCTGGTGCGTGCTCTCGCAGACGCAGAGCCACATGGAGAAGCACAACAGGAGCGAGTTTGGGCTCGAGACGCCCTCGGCCGACACGCTGCCAGCGTACACATAGGCAGGGAGGTTTGAGCTGAAGGTGATGCAGTCTTCTTCATGGATGTGAACCGTGAGTCTTGCGTAACGCGAACCTTAACTTATCCGACTGTCCACCCGTTGTATGCGGTCCGAGTCTTGCAGACATTGTCGATCATCTTGCGAATATTCTACGAGCCAACGACAAGGTGTCGATGACTGATGACTATCAATATGTGGCAAGGTGCGAGATGACGTCCAACGTGCAGGCCAACCGGTTCGCGTACCAGTGTCTCCCTCGACCGCAGTGGGAAGCCTTCTCCGGCTGGACGACTGGACGCTGCCAATGGCGACGTGTCAGAGTGAAGCGTGTGTAGTGAGTGAGTGAAGCGAGGTCCCAGCATTTCATGTGTTCGCACGAGACAGTAGCAAAACAATGCGCTTCGTATACGCTGCTGTGCTAAACTCCGACGGTGCAGTACAGCTCGCAATCTCGAGATCTACGTGTGATCTAGCACGCGGGCTGCCTTCCGAGTGGGCGATACCGACAACGATGGTGTCAAAGCTGAAAATTGGCGAGAAGCTCGAAAGAAAACAAAAAAACGGTCGAACTGCTGTGGAAACACATGAAGATGAAATGGTGCGGTTATCTGTACAGTGTTGGCGCTGTCAGCCTCCGAGGATGCTTCTCGGGAGCCCGGCCATACTCACCCCTCCCTCGAGCGTGTTGAACAGATTCGTGCAGCCTGTTGAGCGCCTTCGTCGTGCTTGCTATGCTGCAAGGCTGTGTGTCATCCTAATCTCTTCTTTGTCGTGCTACCTCATCGAAGTTCGGGGTCATACAATACCCTTCACTGCAGCGACGGGTACGCTGGGAGCACGTCCGCCGGTCCAAAGGCGCACTTGCCGGGCTTGTAGCTCTTCACGTGGGTCGCCATTTGCGCGATGTTGCAGCAGGGCAGCAGCAGCGACACGAGCAGATCTTGGAGCCGCGAGCCGCGGATCTGGAACCGCTCGCGAATCTTCATGCGCAGGTGCCAGGCCACGATCACGTACACCAGGCCGAGCAGGATGCAGAGAACGCCCCAGAAGCTCGACGCCATGCCGCGAACATCGTCCTTCAACGAGGTTCCACCTTGAACATCGTCCTCACTCCCGTTGCCGTCGTTGCCCAGGGTCTGCGAGTGCACTCCTCCACCGACACGAGGGTCGCTGCTGTGCTGCTGGGACGGAGACTCGCGGCTGTAGTAATAGCCATTCGGAAGGCTCGACACGCCGCTGTCGTGCACTTGCGCGATCGCGACAACAGCGATGAGGAGCTGCACGATTGCGACCGCGAGCAGGCCGCAGAGCACCGTTTTGAAGCGGTAGAGGCTCAGTCGCGACGTGATCTGCGCGAGCGACACGCACGGACAGAGCGTCGCCATGCAGCAGTTGGGCACCAGGTGCGTGAAGCAGCCGCACAAGCCAGCGCCCCAGGCCGCGATGCGGATACTGTGCTCGTCTTGATCGGCGTACGGGCCTGGAGACGTGACTTGGATCGCGTACGGGATGTCGGAGCATTCGGTTGGGGTTCGAGGCTCGACGGCCAACGTGAGGGGTCTCATGATGCCCGAGAGAATGGTCACTTGAGCTGCTGGCGTCGATTTACGAACTGAGAGAAAGAAGAGGCGCTCATTCATTTAAGAACCAAGACGTGTCCCTTGATGCGTCCGTTTCTTGTCAGGCGCGAAAGAAAACAGTTTGGAAGAGTCTCATGAGCTTTATGAAAGATCGCGCTGCTCGTTCCCAGGCGTGAATCAACGCGCGCGTCAAGGGAAAGCATGACGAGTGCTTTCATCCAAGGCGCGTGTTGCGGTCAAAGCGCCCCTCCTGCTTCGACTTTGCGCTTCGCACAAGACGTCGCAAGCTTGGTAGCATTGTCCGGAGTGATGCCTTGGCTCGTGTGCTTATCGCGACTCTTTACATGCTCGTGGACTCCAATATCTCCATTCGAGTCGGCTGCCCAACGTCCCTCTGCGCGGTCTCAACGGGTCCCACTTGAACAGCGTCTCATCGTCTTTCAAGAGAGAGAGAGAGAGAGAGAGAGAGAGAGTGTGTGTTCTGTTTTGTTTTTGTGGCTGCTCAGTTCGTGGCTGATAGCTAGCTGCTCCACTATCATCGCAACATCGCAACGGGTCTTGAGCCACGCGATCGCCGTCACAGCCAGTTGCGGTATTTCACGCTCCTCCATTGAG
>JAASFQ010000758.1:0-14943 GCA_023333845.1 Globisporangium polare | reverse complement strand
CGTCGTGGTCGGACGTGTAGCGTCGCAGCCGCATGGCGTAGTCGCCCAGCGACGCCCCGGAGCTGAACGAGTCGTAATCGCTGCTCACCAAGTCGTCTTCGCAGTAGCTCTCACTGTCGGATTGGACTGCTTCGTGGTGGTAGCGGTGATCGTGGCTGGCCGTAGCTGCTGTGCTTGTGCGACGAGCCGGCATTCTTGCAACTCCTCTGCGACTTCGAAGTCCCGCATTGCGCTGGAGCAGTTGGTCACGAATCTGGACGGATTTCTCCAGCTTGAGCATCGTTTCGGCAAACTTGAGCTGGATCGAGAACACTTCGTTAAGTGCGTCGTGGTGGGATTCCGGTCGACCGAACAACTCGTGCTGCTTGAATAATTGCTGCTGTTGTGGAGGCTGCTGGTGGCTGCTGAAAGCAGTGCTGGTGGACGTCGAGGTCGTCGCGGTCTGCTGTTGCGGTCGGTGTTGGCTGTGCGATGCTGCTGTGGCTGTTGTTCTATGGGTCGGCTGTGCGCTGGTTGTCTGAAGTGGCTCGAGCGTGACGACACCCTCGATCGAGTAGTGGTTGTCAGTGCCACTAGCGACACCGGCGGCGGCGATGGCAGCGTGTTGTTGGCGTCCAGTGCTACGGACACGCGGGATCGGGGGCGCCGGGCTCATCTGGGTTGCCGAATCTCTATACAGTACACGGCTTGGCTGCAGGTTCTCCTTGGTACCACCTTCGCTGCTGATCGATCGCTCCGAGTCCATGCCGCCGTCTCCGCCGAACGGGTCTCTCTGGCTCTCCAATTCGATCTGACGGATGATCTCGGCGCGCTGGCGCTGCAGCGCCTCAATCGCATCCTGCCACGGAATCCTTGCCTCTCTCTGTCGCTGCTGCTGCTCTTGTTCGCGCAGCATCTCGTTCGTCAATTCGATCTCCAGCTCTCGCCGTCTCTGCGACGCGGTCCGCAGCTCGTGCATCAGGTGTCTCGCATCCCACGTCGTCCCAGCCGTCGTGCGTTGCTGCAGCTGCTGATGCTCACCAGTGGAGCCTGGAATATCGGGCGAATTTGCCGCAGTTGTGATCGTCTGCGTGCTCGGCACCGACCACGAGTTTGCAGACGCTGGTCGTGCGCTCTGCTGTTGCTGCTGGGATGCCGGAGCGTGTCGCACGCCGGGCGTCGCGAAGAACGGCAGCGAGCCTGCAGACGCAGTTGGCGCTGAAGCTGGTGCTGACGTGGAGTTGGAGCCGTCGCCCAAGCGCGCGAGCGTGTGGTGCAGTTCCGCCTTGAGCGCCTGCAGTTCCTGCGCGTACACGCCCAGCATCCTCCTTTCTCTCTCGGGTGCTTTTTGCTGTTGTGGCTCTGGAATTCAAACTGGGCCAATCAGCGCCTTCCGCGCGAAAGAGGGGACTGTGAGGTCTAGTAAATTTGATATCGTATTTGAGAGTCGTGGCTACTCGTTTAGAGGAACTCTGTGGGATCTTTTGCCAAGGCGTCACGCAATGCACCGACACCGCCTGAAATGCTCGCCATACGCGACGCAGCAGTGTAGTTAGCTGCTCACGCGCAGAGGTACTGCCGAGGTGTGAGCCATTCCAGTAGATCGATCGGCGCTGCGATTCCCGGCCGAGCCGAAAGAGCAGTGGCTCCTCACCCACCGAACACAAGCGGCCACAACAAATAGACAAATGTGCAACGCGGGGTGCAATTTTCGGCGTCTATCGTATTATGTGTGTGTACATGCGGAGCGGATCTCTTTCCGCCCCACATCCTCCCTTCCATCTCGCTGCTTGCTTGTGCTTTCCTAACCTTCTTCTCGCCACAAACCTTCGCCTACTGGTGTCTCCTCCTCCGGTTCTTCTTGCAGCGGGTCGCTTGTCAACATATAAATCCAAAATGCAGCACTGCGGCGGAGAATGAATGTCTGTCTGCCCAATGGGCCGAGCTATCGGTGAAAGTCACCGGCAGCTTACTGGAGACGCGGGTAGAACGGCTTGACGCCAAACTGCACGACCGTCATCAGACCAGCGCCGAGCGCGCCTGCGAGCACCATGGCCTTGGGTCCAGCTGCATAAGGCACACAGCACACAGGCGTTCAGGTGAGTATCCAGGTGACAGGCAGTGTATCAGTAGCAGCTTCAATAGAGACGTACCAGTGGATTTGTAGAACACGCCGGTGGCGGCCGACGCCAAGATCGGGGTCACCTGGTCGAACTTGAGAATGTTCTCAATCTCCGCCGTGTCGGCCGTGTACTCGAACGCCTTGTAGATCATCGCTGCATTGAGGGGAAGCCAATAGGATACACACGCGCGCGCGTTAGTGATCACTCGCTCGACACACACACACAAGCCAACCAAAGCACAATGACAACGACTTACCCAAACAGCCGAGCGCGTTGCCCGCCTTGGATCCCCGCACGGCCGCGCCGTTCATGAGCGAGTTCATCCGAATCTTGAACTTGGTGCTGGGCGACTTGCTGAAGCCGCTCACAGCGCCAAACATGCCGCCGCCGAGGATGCCCGTGAAGTACGCCGTGCCGCACGAGCCGCTCATCTGCTCCATGAACGGGCGACCGGCCTTGTCGTAGTCCAGGTAGTCGGCGTTGTCGTCGTCGTAGCCGGCGACGCCGAACACGGGCGCGATGGAGCCCAGGTCGATGGCGCCCGACGGGATCGTCGGCAGCACCGGGTAGTTGAGTCCGCTCGAGTTGGCCGAGTCGAAGCCCGTGCTGGCGCTCGACGCCGAGAGCTCCTGCCACTGGTCGTCCGAGTCCCACGAGCGGCCCGACGACATGATGGATGTCTGCTGTTGTGTTGTGTGGTGAAAGTGCTGCTGGTGGTGATCTTCTAGAGCCGCGACGACGACGACCTCAAGTCAGTCGAGTCACTCGTGGAAGCTTTTGGGGCGTGAATCAAATGCTCACAGCCAAGAGAACGCACACATTGCGCAGCACAAGCAAAGCGAGCGAGCGAGCATGAAGAGAACCCAACCGCCCGGTCCCATCTGCTGTTTGCTTGTGCGACAGCTGAACCGGACCGCGGGTCCACGGTTCGGCTTCGACGTTTCTTTGAGCTTCGATGAGGCACGTCGGACTCGAAAAGCGGACCCAACGAGGTACGAAAGCACTTTGTTGGGTGAACGACAAGTCTTTTCCGTCACACATTTCCAGAGCTCAACATTTGACGAAGATACAAAAATACCGCTCTGACAAGCAAGATGCCAACAAAAAAGCAAAATGGAGGTGTTGCGCGCACTCTTCATCATATCTATTGCCTCTCATGGTATCACCGCATGCAGTCAGCACCATGCACATCCTGCACGACGAGCGGCACCCACCAAAGTCTCTTTCAATTCGCGCACAGCACCAGCTGCTGATAGGCCTCTGTCGTAGACGTGAGACATCGCAGTCACGCCTCGCTTGGTTTTGCTCATGACGAACTCGGGTGCAGCAGGCGCTTACTTCTTCACCACGTACGAGTTGCTACAATTTGCAGCATGACACAGGGAGAAGAGAGCATCAGTACCGAGAGCAGTCAAATGGCAGGGCACCCGCGGTTGCTGGGCGGTAGTATTGGCTTAAGACATGAAAACATGGTGCATCGTGCGTGGGCAACTTACTTTCCGCTGCTGTCGTGCATCAGGTTGAGCAGGAGCGAGTCCGAGTTCAGGTAGACCTTGTTGGCCGAGCGCGAGATCACCGTCGCAATCTCCTTCGCCGAGTCGATGCGACGCAGCTGCACGAACGCCGGGTTGTTCTTGATCGCCTCGCCGACGAGCTCGGCCGACTTGGACACACCCTGCGCGCGGATGATCGTGCTCTTCTTCTCCTGGAGCGCGCGCTCCACGACGAAACGGGCACGTTCCGCGTCCTGCTGGGCTGTGGGGGTTCAAAGATCACAAGCAATAGCGACGGGCGTGTAAGTCAAGTGGACGCCATGCTGCTGTTGAAGCTGGGGCTGGGTGAAGTGCTTCATACGTACCAACTTGCTTGGCTTCAATAGCGGCCGTGTATTCCTGGCCGAAGGTCAAGTGGATGATGGACACATCTTCCAGCATGATCGCGAAGCGGTCCGCACGTTGTTTCTAGAAGCACCAACAATGTACCATAATCAAAACGTCAGCACCAAAGCTCTTGCATCTTCAACATCGCCACCAGTTGTTGCTTGGATCCCCATTGAGAAAACACGATTGCACGTACCAAGCGCTGGGCGATGAGACGGCTGACGTGCTCACGCTGGTAGATCAGCTCGGCGGCAGTGAACTGCGCCACGACCTGCTTGGCGACTTCGTTCACGATCGAAGGCAGCACCTTCTCGTCGTAGTCTGCATCATAGATAACAACGCAACCAAATGAGCTCGGTGCCACTCCCGATGTCAACGCCACACATCAGCATATAACGTACCGAGGCCCAGGTGGGTGTAGATCCACTGCAGGCGACCGCGGTCCGGCTTGGAGAGCACACGGATCGAGAGGTTGATCATCTGGAGATCCTTCGTGCCCGTGAGCGACGCGTAGGTGCGCGGGCGCGTGCGCACGTCGAAGACGATCGGGCGCTGCAGCCACGGCACGAGGAAGTGCGTGCCCTGCTCCATCACGGTCTGGCCGACGCCGTCGAGACGGCTGTAGACCACCGCACGGTGGCCCGCTGGCACGTTGTAGATCGAGTGGTACGCGCCGTAGCTGACGGCGCCCACGAGGGCCGCGAACTGCGCGAGCGCGAGCGCCGGGCGGCCCGCGCCCTGCGGCATCTTGATGTTCTTCATGTTCTCCATCGCCTGCTTGCCCTTGTCCATGGTGGCCTAGCGATCGCTTCCTAACGCTTGCTTTAGATGCGTGCTGTCGAGAATGCGAGTTCCTCACGTTCCGCCAGCCAGCCGCCACAGATTGCTTGCAAGATTGCGACAGACTCACACAGGCAACGAGAGGGGTGTGGGCCGCGGTCCGGTTCCGAGTTTGTTGGGTGAGACCGCGTTTCTAGAAGTGGGTTTTTCGGCGGTTCAGCCACCCAAAAAGACAGAGCATTGTCAGATTTTCTGTATTTGTGATGCATATTTTGGAAAGTAGAAGGGGAAAAGGGAGCATTCACGATCGGAAAGGTGGAATTCGAGATCTGGAAAGGGAAATCCGAGAACGGCGCCGAGTTCACACGCGAGAAGAGCACTGTTTCGATGTGCTCGCACAGCGCCACCAGCATGCAAGGTTGCCTCGCATGCATGCCCTCTTCATTGGTTTGTGCTTGCTGCCGCTGTAGTTACTGTTCCTTCGCTGCATGAGAATTTGCAATGCATCTGTATCAGCCATCCCAATAGTCTCTCCCTCTCTCTCGAGCTTAGATCTACTTCATTTGCGCAGCTCCTCATTTGCCATCATCTTGTGAAGCTGGAACGAGCGACTCCCAAGCTGACGAATGCTTGTCGTCTCGCGAGGTATGGATACGCTCCAGGGGTGGATCGGCCTTGCCAAGGTTCACCGCCGCAATGAGCTCCTCGTGATGAACTGTTTCGAGGGAGAACCCCGCATGCTTTGTTTAGTGGACCCTCTTGTTTTCTTTTGCTCGCTCTTAATTAGGTGTAGGGGACTGTTTCCATTCGCCAAAACCGCGCCCCCTTTTTGATTGGCTATATTTGCGAGCCGTGGTTGGCTGGTGGAGAGAGCCGAAGGCGCTGGCGAGCGCTCGCACGCCGCCGCCGGCCCCCAAGTTTCTCACTCCCATCGCATTCGCATAGCAGCCAGGAACACCCGCCAAAATGCCGAAAGCTTCGCGTCACCGCAACTACCGTAAGACCTACCGCACGCCTGCGCGCGCGTTCGAGAAGGAGCGTCTCGACCAGGAGCTCAAGCTCCTCGGCGAGTACGGCCTCCGCTGCAAGCGCGAAATCTGGCGCGTGCAGTTCGCGCTGTCGAAGCTCCGCAAGGCCGCCCGTGAGCTGCTCACGCTCGACGCCAAGGACCCGAAGCGCCTGTTCGAGGGTGCCGCGCTCCTGCGCCGCCTCAAGCGTTACGGCCTCCTGTCCGAAGACGAGGGCGAGCTCGACTTCGTGCTCCGCCTGAACGTGCAGAAGCTCCTGGAGCGTCGTCTCCAGACCAAGGTGTTCAAGCAGGGCCTCGCCAAGTCGGTGCACCACGCCCGCGTGCTCATCAAGCAGCGCCACATCCGTGTCGGCAAGCAGCTCGTGGACGTCCCATCGTTCATGGTCCGCCTCGACTCTGAAAAGCACATCGACTTCTCGGTCACCTCGCCATACGGACAGGGCCGCCCTGTAAGTACCCACCCACTCTTGCTTTATTATCGTCACGGCTGGATTCCCAGCGAGCCAGGCAGTCACCCCAGCAGGTCCAGACGGTCTCGCGCTCCCTTCCCTTCCCGCTCGTGATACCCAGCCACATGCAAATGCCAGCGGAGGAATGGAGAGAGAGACAGGATGGGGAGGAGAGCAGGGATCGTCGTGGGAATTCCACAGCCACCAGCAGCAGCGTACAGCCACGCACGAGCGGGATTACTGACGTCTGTGCTTGTTTGTGTTATCTCTATTACAGGGCCGCGTCGCTCGCCGCCGCGCCGCCCAGCGTGCCGCTGCCGCCAACGGCGGTGACGAGGACGACGAATAAGCGATCTGCCCGATTGCTTTTGTCGCTTTCAAGCTTGCAAAAAAGTAGTTGCTGCTGCTGATCGACTGTAGTTGTGTGATCAACGGCACGCCTCGCTCGCTTCACTTCGTCTTCTATGGGATGATGATTGATCCACGCGTGCGTGTGTCGGCGATAACTATAATATCATGCGAAATTTGGGGAAACATCAGAGACCGCAGTACGAGCCATCCATGGACATTTATCACTAAACCACTCTCTGTATCGCCCTTGCTTGTTGATGCTTGATCCCTGTCGTAGCTCTTCCCACAAAGCCCACACACCAGACAAGCCCAGCTCAGCTAGACGACCATGTTGAGCAGCGTGTCCTTGGCGCGCTGAAGCTGGTCCTCGGTGATGCCTCTCGCAGGCGGCCCAAGCGCCAGCGCCTCGATCTGGTGGCTCAGCCCCGTGCGCGCGAACGCACGTGTGCTGTGGTCGCACACGAAGCAGCCGAGCGACTTGCGCAGCGCGCTCAAGTCCCCGCTCTCGACCACGTCCGTGCGCTTCCACATGCGCATCTTCTCCTCGAGACACGGCAGGTGGTAGCAGTGGCCGCACTCGAAGACGCACACGTGGAAGGACTCCTTGCCGGACGTGGGCGCGCGCAGCACCTCGTTGCAAATGAGGCACGCGGTCTTCACGGCTACGCGCCGCGCGCGCTTGTGGGTCTTCACCTGGCGCTGCAAAAGCTGCACGCGGTCGTTCTCAAACACCTTGCTGCAGCCGTTGCACAGGTTTTGCTGGATGTGCAGTGAGAATAGAGCACGTGAGTCAGGCTCGGTATGGTCACACAGGCGATCAAATGGCTGGATCAGGGTCGTTTACCTGGATGCGGTAATTCGCGATGATGTCGACCAACTTCTGCTTCAGGTCGTCGATCTCCATGTCCTCCGGGATCTAAATCGTCGAGCAGCAACGAGTCTCAGGGAGTTAGGATCCTGCGGCTAGCAATACTAAGCGAGGTAGAGAATGAAGACGAGCGGTACCTTGCGGATGAGCTTGATCGGGTCGATCTTGTGCTGCGATGCGAACTTGAGCAGCTCCTCGACGTTCTCCTTGCTCGTGAGGCTCAGGTCGATCAGGTAGTCCCACAGGTTCTCGTCATTCTCCTACAGTCACCACCACCAAATTCCACCATGTTAGATCCGAGGCTTTCTATCACTAGGATGCCACACACACACACACACACACACACACAGGAGTACAAAAGCGTAGCGTACCTGGACAAACTGGATGGCCTGGTTGATGTCCCGCATCTGCGTGAGGATCAGGTCGAGCGCGCGCTTGTGGTGGCCCATGCGGCCCAGAATGTAGATCATCGCGTCCCAGAGCGGCGGACTGCGCTCGCTGCAGAACTTGTACGCCTAGATACACAAACGACACGACAACAAGGCTCAGTCCAATAAGCCCGTAGAACTCAGGCCTCATTCAGGGCTTTCGCATACCTTTTCCAGTGGCACAAAGTTGCTCGTCTGCAGGAATCGCAGCAGATAGCTCGGCGCAAACTCAGTGTAGAGCGCCACCTGGGTCTCGTGCAGCGCACTGTACGCCTCCGTGTTGTACTCGCTCAGGCGGTGTACGAAGAGCTCGTGGAGGTACTCATGCAGCAATTCCCGGTCATCCTCGAGCTGCTTGACGATGTCCGCGATCTTGAGCTGCTCGGTCTGGTTCACGAGCATGCGCACGGCGCTCGCGCGGTCGATCTGCATGAGGTTCGCGACTTTGTTCTGCACGAGCGGCCACAACTGGTGCTCCGTGATGAGCTTGAATGCGTGGTCCTTGTTCGTGCAGAACGCACCCTGGCTCAGGTAGATCCGCAAAGCGTGGTCGTACTGCTCCGTGGCCGTGTATAGCTCAGCAAGGGCCTCCATCACGTAGGATGTCTCGACGCTGATCTTGGACGACGAAACCTCGGAGTTGTCGGACAAGGCCGACGATGAGGAGGAGGATGCCTGCTCAGCCATGCGCCGCCTGCGAACTACAGTCTCGAGCTGGTTGATCCAGGCCTGGGCGTCATAGAGCGGCTCAAAGACGAAGACGGTGTCCGTGTACTCGGGCGCCGCGGCTGCATCAGCTCGCACGGCGTCCTGCTGCTTTGGTTTGGGCCATTTCCGAATAAGCTCGAGCAACTGGGCCGGGTCTGAGTCCAAAAAGAGCTTGAGCACCATCTCGTACTGGACACTAGGCAAGCGTGGGTTGGCTGTGGGGATGTACTTGGCGATCGCCGCCAATTGCCCACGCTGGGCGAACACGTAGACGTATTTCTCCCAGAGCTTGGCGTACTCTTCACCGACAAACAGGCGCTTGATCTCCTCGGCGGCCTTCTTGAACAGCTTCTTCTTCATGAGCTCGCCCAGATAGTACTCGACCAGTTCCTCCATTGTGTGCTTACGGAGCGCCTTTGGGTCCGAGAGCGCGACGTCCAGCGCTTGTTCATACTGCTTTCTCGACAGAGCCCACTGCACGCGGTCGTCCACATCTCGTAGACGACAGATCACCACGTCTTTTGGGGTACAGATGTACGCCAGGCGGCCAGAGCCAGCGTCGTAGATCGACGACGAGGGCGAGTCACTCGTCATGTTATTCGAGGTTGTGTACTGAAGCGTGGGCATCTTGTAGTCCGAGGCGCGGAGCCGCTGGTACCCTTTGAGGTTCAAAATGTCGGCCGCGACCTGTTTCCCGTCCAAGTTGACCACGTGGACCTCTGGAAAGGGCATCTCGGCCGCCTCGCCCTCGCCTTCGACGAACTTGGAGGACGACTTCCCAGGCCCACCAGAGGATGAGAAAGACGCCGAGTGGCTGCCTGGAGGGCGATAGGCCAGCACACAGACGGCCGTGGTGCCCCAGGGACTGATCCCCGCCACGAAGAAGTCGAACGAGATGAGCGCGATGACCTCGGCCGTGACTGAGCCTGGCAGTACGTCAGGCGACGAGGAAGACGAGGACGACAACGCGTCAGCTTTCTTGAACGCGACCACACGGAGTGTGTGGGCCCAGCCGACGATCAACACGCTGCTGCTCTGCCACTCCAAGTGGCACCGACAGAGCTCCATGGGCGGACAGTTGGCTGGCCGCTCAATGTATGTCACGCGCTGGTCCTTGTCGGCGTCATATACCTTGACGCCCCAGTCGTTCGCCCAGGCGACCAATCCATCTTTCCAGCGGATCGCATGCACGGGACCCTCGCCCTCGTGGATCGTGCTCTCCTTGTCAATGATCCAGCCCTTCTTGTTCAGGATGAGCTGCCCAGCGATCCCACCACAGGCGAAGCTGCGCTCGCGCTTCATCGCATACCGGTCTTCGAGTTGCACGCTGTAGACGGCGCTGAAGTAGTTGTAGATGTTCACCTCGCCGCCGGTGCTGGACACGGACACCTGCGTAGCTGATGGTATAGCTGACGACGATAACGTGCCGCCGTTGTTGTTACCGGTCTTGCCACTCGCGGTCGAGGGCGGGAAGAGTGTGTACACGGCGACCGTACCGTCGTCCGAGCACGAGGCGATGAACTGGCCCGTCTCGTCGATGCACACCTGGTTGACCTTCTTGTAGTGCTGGTGCAGCCGGCGGATGAAGCGGCCGTCAAGCTCGAGCAGCAGCACGTTGCCGTTGTATGTGCCCGCGCAGATGAAGTTGACGTGCAGCGCGATGCAGCTGAGCGAGTCGTCCTTGAAGATCGCGTGGAAGTGGCCGCCCACGCGCTCGTACTTGAGCAGCGGCTCCTGCTGCGGCTCCTGGTCCTAACACAAGAGTAATGTTGTAGAAACGAGTGTCTACATGCAGTGGACACGCAGGTGGACAGGCTAGCGCACCTCATTCTGCAGCGTCTTGGCCTCCTCGTCGTCGTCCGCGGGCGTCGCTGGCGCCATTTTGACTCGCTCTTCTCAGAAGATTTCTCCGTCTGGAGCTGCAGGGCAACAAATGAGTTGCAACATGCTGAGGTTGCGCGACGGTGACGCGTAGGGTCACGAAGGTTGCGCGAAGGCGACGACGGTTCGACATGTTCACCTTCGCGACACCTTCCGATCCATTTCCCAGCTTCGAGCTGATCTTGACGAGTGTTCCAGGCTCAATAAATGCACCAGAACCGGCGCACACGCGTCTCCCACCTCTCTTGCATTGCCATTAACCAACTTATCGCAACTGACTTCGCCCACTGCTGCCGTAATTTGCCACTGCGCCATACGCCTCGCCGTCCCGGAGCCCTGAGGCGCGCCTTCTAAAAAGAGCTCAATCCCCTCCACCGCCACCATCCCCTCCACCATCTCCACCCCCTCCACCGTCGCCTCCGCTATCTCCGCCGCCGTTGTCGCCGCCTCCGCCATCGTGGTGATGACCGCCGCCGCCGTCATGGTGGTGAGCACCACCGTGGTGTCCGCCCCCGCTACCACCAAAGGCGCTGAAGACCGCCGGGTCCGCAGTCGTCGCCGACGTGTTGGTCCAGTTGTTCGTGTCGTCTGCTGCGCTGCCGCCGAACCACTTGCTCTTCGGCTTCGTCTTCTTCGGCGCGGCCACCACGGGCACTGGTGCTTTGGCTGCTGCTGCTGGTAATGGAGCGCCGCTGTCGTCCTGCCCTTCAGCTGCTGCTGGTGGCGCCTGGCCTCCTCCCTCGGGGATCTTCTGTGTGCAGCAGCTGAACATGGTACTGTCCTTCGATGCTCTGAGCTTGGCGAGTCCTTGCGAGTGGCTGCCTGTTGCTCGTCCTTTGTGAGTGTGTTGTTGTGAGCGACTCTGTGCAGCTCGAGCTGTGAAGAGGCACATGGTGAGGAGAGAGAGAAGAGCACGAGCAATGGAGGGTCACTCTAACGTAACAAAAGAGTAACGGGCCGACCACCGCCGCGTCACTCGCAGCATTGGTGCCTCTCCCACTTGCTCTTGATGACGCTTCAAAGGCTTGGCTTCCTTGGATGGATCGTCGTCGAGGTCTTTTCCAACGGTGGGTCTGTACCTGGGCCTCTTTGTCGTCGTCGTGGCGCTCTCGTGCTAGCGCGCGACCGTGGACTACAAGCGCGAACAACCGCGAGGTCGGAGTCGACCACCTCCCAGTCTACCACGGCGCCGTGCAGATGTCAATGACAGTCAACATAGAAATTCCATTTGGTCGGTGTGTGGGGCAGACGGATCGAGGCTGAGGTTGATAGACAGACAGACAGCTTGACTGGGAAGTTTGCAGTGAATACTACGATATGAATGAGATAACTTCTTATACACCCCCGTCCTTGCAAAGTGTCGAAGAGGGTGCGAGGCCTCGAGACTCGTTATCAGGATGGAATTGGGGACAACTTCAACCTGAGTGGCCTGCCAAATAGCTTCACTCTTGGCATCCATCAATACCGTCGCGCCACATTGCCAGATGACCTCAGAACCTTTTGCAGCTCATGTGCTGCTCACTTGGCTCCAGAGAAGGCTCGCTCAGCAGTCAAGCGCGCAGCAAAATATATATGAAACACCAGGAGCCCTCAGCCAGGTGGATGGAGATCTCACGATTTCTTTCGAATGGAAAATGCTACAGAACGCAAGTCAAACTTTCAGTTGAGGGTCCCAATAATTGGACAGACCTGGTGGGAGAACTGTCCGCAGAAGTATCAGCGGCGACTGAGAATATAGTGGGTCCCGTCTTGATGCTGGGAACACAGGGATACGCGAGCCATCAGCTGGAATAGGAGCACTTGGCGGTGTCCTCCCTCAATCCAAGAGACTCATTCGCGAAATCGACGAGTCGAGCCAACAGCACCTGCAGTCTCAGACTCAAATCAAGTTCAGAGCCACCATCGAATCATGCAGTACCGCGATAGCCCTGGTCTGTACTTCGGGCTCTCGGGCCTCTTCGTCGTCGTCGTGATCCTTTCGTGCTGGCGCACCATGCGCTACGAGAAGCGCAGACGCGCGAACAACCGCGAGGCCGGAGTCGACCACCTCCCAGTCTACCACGGCGCCGTGCAGATGTCCGGCAACTTCTAGTGCGAGCGTACCTGATCGAACTCTACTCCAGGTTGACTCTGCAGTCGCCAGACGATGAGTCAATGAAAGCGTCTTGCCTCTACTTTGTATGGACTCGCTCTCAGTACTTCGCTCATAGCTGCAACTAGCTAAGAAAGACGCCCACCCAGCATGTACTTCGCTATATGGACACCTTGAAGAACCAACTAGCGATCTGTGCCTCCCCACTCCCCCCGCTCCGTCTTGTCATGGCGGCACTTGACGACGAGATGCAAGACAGCGTTATCAAGCAGGCAGGATACGTGCTTATTTGGTGGTTATTGGTACATTCTATCAAGTGCGCAACGCTGCGCAATGATACCGATCGGCATTGAGCTCTTGGTTCAGCTTCATGGCTCAATCCGTAATGGCTTGGACGAGGAGAGGCGTTGCGTAGCACACTGACTCGGGCTGCGGACTCGCAGCTCTTAGCTGCCGCCACCGCCGTCGCCGCCACCTCCACCACAATCGCCGCCGCCATCATAGCCGCCGCCATGGTGACCGTGGTGCGTGGTGGTAGTGTACGCCGTCGTGTCCGAGCTGCCCATGCCGATGTAGTACGCGGCGTTGGACGTCGCGTAGTTGTTCATGTTGGGCTCTCGTCGCGCGTTCGGAGCGGGGCGTCCGGCGTAGCCGTACGGTCGGTCTGCGCGTGGCTTACTGGAACTGCAGCCCATCGCGTGCTTGTGTTGTGTTGTGTTGCGTAGTGACTTGTGTGAGCTGCTTGCTTGCTGCGCTGGTTGAGTTGTGAGGGCGCTTGCGGCGAGTGGGGGACGGCGCTCTCGCTGTGGGGAGGAGGAAGTGGACAGAGACGCACACACAGGTTGCCGCCCATCAACTGGAGTCATCTCGCTGGGGAGAGCTCGTGGTGCTGGATACATTTCGCGGCCAAATAAGTAAAACGAAGACGTTCAAGAAGTCAAATGGGACCACATGCATGGGGTTGGGGGAGGGGAGTTTGTGTGGCCCAGAATGGGTACAAATTCAGCTTCAATTTTGGCGGCGAGCGTCTCAGACTTTGCTATTAAGTATCTGCAAGGATAGCGCTTGAAAGATGTCGAGAGGTGTACGCAGGCAGAAGTGATCGCAGTAACCTGAGCAAGAGCGAGATATCCCAATGTTGAGCTCACGCTCGTCGATGCAATGTTGTATTCGGAACTGCAGTAGGGACCATTTAGTATTTTCTACAGGAATCGATCAACCGTGTTTCCCAGGTACATCTAGTTGAAATCACGTCGGCGTTGAGGCCGTCAACCCAGCGTCGTTCAGCTGGACTCCTGGGTCGTGACGGCGGATGTTGCGGGGTGGCAGGTGCAGCTGTCGGGCTCAGAAGGCTGGCAGTGCCTTAGTCGCCACCTCCTCCTCCGCCACCGCCATCGCCACCACCGCCACCACCGCCACCGCCGCCATCGCCACCGCCACAGCCGCCCGAGTCGCCGCCGGAGTACCCGCCGTCGTAGCCACCAGAGTAACCACCAGAGTACCCGCCATCGTGGCTGGTGTGGTGATGATTGTGGTGCGAGTGAGTTTGCGACGTGGTGTCGGCATTGCCCATGCCG
Organism: Globisporangium polare; assembly: GCA_023333845.1. NCBI lineage: Eukaryota > Oomycota > Peronosporomycetes > Pythiales > Pythiaceae > Globisporangium > Globisporangium polare. Next base: position 797 of record JAASFQ010000758.1, on the reverse strand, counting down.
ATGTAGAGCGCGTAGTCGGACGTCGAGTTTGTCGTCGAGTTCGTGGTCGTGCTTGATGCCGTGGGGGCGGAGTAGCGCTTTTTTTCCCGCTTCGGCTTCGGCTTGGGACGGGTAGCACTGGTGCTGGTGGTCTTGGCGGTGGACGACTGGGTCGTGTGGGTCGTAGGGCGTGCCGCAGCCGTGTACGGCTGGCTCGTGTGTGGCTTACTGGAGCTGCAGCCCATTGCTTGGGCTGTTTGACTGTGTTGCGGACTTGGTGCTTTGCGTACTGCGGCGCTGGTTGAGTTGTGAGGGTGAAGTTGGCACTCGTTTCGAGGACATCAGCCTCGCAGGCGGAGGAGCTGGCTCGCTGTGTCAAAAGGGGCAGTCGACTGGACGCTCAAAGCTCCTTGCGCCGCAAGAGAGCAACAGCTTGGATTCTGGATATAAGTCGGTGATGAGATTCCTCACCTGATTTGGCGATGTCCACAATATGATGTTGTGGGTACAAATTTACCCATCGTCTCAACCTCCTGCATTGCGTAGTCGTGGAGACTATATATTCCCAGCTCTAGATGTTCACAAGCACGCAAAAGAAAGTATGCTACATTGAGAGGCTGTCTGGATTCTGTTTGTGCATTCTTTCTGAAGGCGCATGCGACCACAACCCGAGATGATTTTTTACCAACCTGCCAGTGGAAGTCACGCGCGCACACTCCACACACGCGCTGTTCAAGCAGCACAACACGGACAGCTGTACGCACGTTCAGCTCTGACGCATTCACCCACTCGCGTTCGCGGAGCCACCTGTGGTTCGT
>JAASFQ010000757.1:0-14948 GCA_023333845.1 Globisporangium polare | reverse complement strand
GCGAAGGCAAGCGAGGCAAGCTGTGACAGTTGGTCGAGCTGCTCCGCATATACAGGCAAACACCACCTCTCGCATCAGGTGAGATCAAGTGGATATTTTATTTTCCCGAGACCGATCGTAAACTACAACCCTTTTCTGAATCACTGGAAGATTGTATGACAGAGAGAAGAAGCCAAGAAGGGAGGAGTCGAAGGGGGGACCAAGCGCCATCTCCCTTTTCTCCGCAACGGTCGGCGGTTTCGTTATTGGTTGTGCTTTTGGCTTTGCGCTCGCTCGCTTGCGCTCGTTGACGACAGCAAGCGAGCTGGTTTATTTTACATGCAAAAGACTGGCGATACAGACAAGCGCCAGCGCTTTTTCGCCTCTCGCTCAAAAGGGAGAGAGGTCTCAGAGCTGTTTCGTGCTGAGCAAAAACAAAAAGCAAAAAGCAACCGGCGGCGGTTTCAAAGTGGTTTTGTCGGTTTTGACATGGTATTTTTTGTTTGGATCTCGCTTGCGGCGCTTCGACAGGAAACGCGCAGGTCCCACCTTTTATTTTCAGCGTATCGTAACGCTATACTTTGCCATGAGCGCCGGTGATTGGTGGAATATTGACACCATGATTTTTCTTCCGACTGCCGAAAACCGTTTTCCCTCGGCAATATTGATATTGCTGCGGCATTCTCGTCTCAACAAGACGAGCTGGCGCAAAGCGCGCCACCTCCACAGCGTTACACGTGTGCACACCATGCAGCGCGTTTGACGCTTCGTGTTATTGATCCATATCAAACCCCACTCGCTGGCTTAGCGTTCTGACTTTGGTCCGCCAACCCCTTGTCGAAAAGTTGCAAATCTCTTGAAGTCTTCTGACAAGCGTTGCGTTACGCCCCCCCGTGTCAAGCCATTTGCTGCTATTGCGCTACGCTCGCGTGACAACCAGCTCTTGACTTGCTTGTCCTGGAGTGGGTCGTGCTCGGTTCGTTGCTTCGCGAAGGATGCAGAGCAGTGCTGGTGTTGCTGAAAGAGGTTGCTGCGAGCTCGTCTCAAAGTGGCTCAAGGCATTCTGACTCGTGTTGCGTTACGCGAGGCGTCGAGAGCCTTTTCTTGCTATTGCTCTTGACCAAAGTGCCTAGCTGCTCACGACTGTACCGCCGGCTCACGCCTCACAGCAGTACAGGTCGGACCGAGGAGAGCCCCGTCGATATTTATCCACGGCCAGTGGCTATCGAGCTGTCAATGCTGAGCAGCACACCATCGCCTAGATTCCTGCACTTGGGGGCTTGAGTGAGGAAACCCAAGTCGCGTGCGTCACCCAGTTCCTTCTCACCGTTCCTCTGTGAGCTCAGAATCAGAGAGTCCGACGAGAAAGTGTCTGCGTTCCACTTGTCAACCACGTTTTGATACTTTACAACAGGGAAACCCAACATGATACTGACTGTGTCACAAACCAGGATCAGAACTCACTTGGACGGAGTATTCGCCAGCTTTCCGATACATTTCGGAGTAAAAACCAACCGAGCCAAAGGAATAGCCCCTCCTCCAACAAAGCGAGCACGAAAAGCAAAAACGAGAAAGATGCCACGCGCGGTGAGTCTCGTGGTGGCCGTGGCGGAGGAGAACTGGGGCATCGGCCTGCGCCAGCAGATCCCATGGCGTCTGCCTTCGGACATGAAGCACTTCAAGGAGCTCACCATTCGCGGCGCGACTCACGAGGGCGAGGGCACCGAGGTGGCGCAGCACGCGGTGATCATGGGCCGCAAGACGTGGGAGTCGCTGCCGCCAAAGTTCCGCCCGCTGCCGCACCGCTTCAACGTGATTCTCACGAGAAACGGTGATTACCGAGCGTACGTGGTCATGTTTGTAGATGCGCTATGTATTGGCTCTTGGTGCGGTTGTTGTCGGTAGCATGATAACATGACCATTGACCCGTTTTCCCCACAAGTGTGCATGGCGTGCCGGAAAGCGTGGCCATAGCGTCGAGCTTGACCGACGCGATCAAGCTCATCGACGCACAACACGACGCGATTGACCAAGTGTATGTGATCGGCGGCAGTGCTGTCTACGAGGAAGCGCTGGGCTACCCAGGCTGCCAGAAGGTGCACCTGACGAACGTCAAGGGCAAGTTCGAGTGCGACGCGTTCTTCCCATCGAACGTGTACGAGTTGGGCTTCAAGTGCACGTCCAAGTCCGTGGAAAAGGAAGAGAACGGGATCAAGTTCGAGTTCTTTGAGCTTCAGCGCGACGCCAAGGCTGAGAGCGTACCAGTGACCCCACCGGTGTTGACTGACGCCACGAAGCCCCACGAGGAGATGCAGTATCTGGACCTGATCCGCAAGATCATGCACGAGGGCGTGCGCAAGGGCGACCGCACGGGCACCGGCACGATCTCGCTTTTTGGCGCGCAAGTGAGTCGATCTATCCACTTGCTATCTGTCGAGCTGTCCACATACATGTGTCTCTAATTTAACACCATCCTTCGCTTTGCAACGTTGAGTAGATGCGCTTCAGTCTGCGCAACGACGTCTTCCCGCTGCTGACCACTAAGCGCGTGTTCTGGCGCGGCGTCGCTGAGGAGCTGCTCTGGTTCATCAGCGGCGACACGAGCGCGAAGACGTTGCAAGACAAGAACATCCACATCTGGGACGGCAACGGCTCGAAGGAGTACCTCGACAGTATCGGGCTGACCGACCGCGAGGCCGGCGACCTGGGACCAGTGTACGGCTTTCAGTGGCGCCACTTTGGCGCGAAATACACGAACATGCACGCCGACTACACGGGCCAGGGTGTGGACCAGCTCGCGGACGTGATCCACAAGCTCAAGACGAACCCGAACGACCGGCGCATCATCATGTCGGCGTGGAACCCGGCAGACCTGAAGGAGATGGCGCTGCCGCCGTGCCACATGTTCTGCCAGTTCTACGTCGCGGACGGCGAGCTCTCGTGCCAGATGTACCAGCGGTCGGCCGATATGGGGCTGGGCGTCCCATTCAACATTGCGAGCTACGCGCTGCTCACGCGCATGGTGGCGCAGGTCTGCGGGCTCAAGGCCGGCGACTTCATCCACGTGATCGGCGACGCGCACATCTACGCGGACCACGTCGAGCCGCTGAAGATCCAGCTGGGCCGCACCCCTCGCGCGTTCCCAACGCTGCGTCTGAATGCCGAGAAGACCGGGATCGACGACTTTGTCTTTGATGACTTTGAGATCGTCGACTACAAGCCCCACGGCGCGATCAAGATGGCCATGTCGGTCTAGGCTTCACCGCATTAGAAATATGACGGACGAGTGGAATGAATGAATGGGCAGCAATTGGAATTGAGGGAGCTTTACAGCTTGACTTATGGCTTTGAAGCACTTTAGAAGGCCGGCAGACACATACACTCACAATAAATTACTAAAGCTAATGGAGGAGGCTATGGACAGACACTTGATGAGCAACGAGGAGATAATGACTCGTGGCTCGCTCATCAGTGCGCTTGCTGCTGAGCCTGTGGCTGCTGGATGCTGACGGACGAGGCGATGCTCAGTCCCATGGGCGGCAGTGAGAACGCCACCGCAGACGACTTGGAGCGGATCTTCTTGCCCACCTTCGAGCCCATGGTCTTGACGGCCTGCGCGCGATTGAAGAACATGCGCGAGACGGCGGCCGCGGCCTTTGCGCCGTTCTTCTTCTTGGCTCCTGCTGCTCCTTCTGCTTCGTCTTCTCGCGACGATAGTGCCGACGGCGACAGTGACACCACGGTGCTGCTATTGCTGCTGTTGCTGTCGCTCGCGAATAGTGCCGAGCCCTTCGAGAAGCTCGGCGTGAGCGCTGCAGCCTCGAGCGCGGACTCGAGCGACCGCTGCTGCGCGATGAAAAACGCCTCGGTCTCCTCGTCGCTCATGCTCAGCGCGAGGTGCTGCGGCTCGCCCCAGTAGTTGCGCTGCCACGCGTGGATCGCGTTGCCCCAGGCCTTGCGCTCACCCCACGTCGGCGCGCTCAGCAGCAGCAGCAGCGGCTTGCCGAACACGAACTGCCGGCCGTCCTTGATCTTCGAGCGCTGCAGGTGCACCGTGAAGCTGAAGGCGCAGTCGCGCGCCTCGTCGTCGGGCACGCCGCGGATCTTGAGCTTCGACTTGGAGAGTGCGATCTCGCGCACGAGCACGCCGCTGTGGCGCTTCGAGTAGAACTGGAACCGGCCCTCGCCCAGCACGCAGTAGTAGATGGCGCTGCGCGCGTCCTCTTCGTGGGCGATCAGGAAGCCCTCCTTCGACATGATCGTGCCTGTCTATGCGATTCTAGTGCTGATGCACGCCTTCCCAGAGAGATCGTTGGCCACTCGACTCGACCGGTCGCCGAGATGGTTTCACGTTCACGGGCAATATGCTGGCAGCGCTTTTGCTTTTGATCTGATGGGAATGAACCCAGCAACAGCTGGGCCACAAATGGTAGAAACTCAGTCACGCCAGCCACATACAAAGAGCAAGTCGAGAAATCTGGATGGATTTTTATTCGGCTGCTTTTCGTATGAGAGTTTGCATGTGGGAGGAGTGCGGAAAAGACGAATGCTCGTCTGGTTTTTGAGCAGTTTTGTTGTTCCGAGGATGCGTCGCAAGGGACACCAAATATCCTCCTACGGGACACCTCGCGTCCAGTTTTTCGGGACGGATCCTTGCGATTCTTCGCTTCTTTTGGGCTCCCTCAAAACAGCTTTCGGACATTTCCCCAATACATTTGAATGAATTTAAATGTCCGAGAGCGCGTTCTGCGTCTGCAGCACACACAACCTCGCAGAGATTGCTCGGGTGCGGGTCATGCGCCGACCGCCTCGCCTCCTCTCGAGTCGTCGGAAACCTGGTAGCACGTGCGGAAGACCGCCGTGGGCTGCTGCTCGCGCGCTTGAAGCGAGGCGCAACGCGATCGTCTCGGCATTCTGGCGCCGTGCGTTTTGCAGCACGGGGATTTCTTCTTGTCGCGCCGGTGTGCGGCCTCCAATTTCCCCGAGAGCAGGTGTCATCGGGGAAGGCCAAACACTCGATGGACTCATGTTTGACAGGTTTTTCGACGAGGTGGCACGACAGACCAGGACACGGCCCCATCCGCTTCACGAGATCGGCCGCATGCGTGCTGAGCTTGAGTCGCAAGTGTGGGGTCGGCCGCGGCGATCTCTCAAGGAAAGGATTTGTGCGGGAAACGGTCCACGGGTCGTCTTCGGGGCCGTCACCAGCTGGTTCCTGGGCTGGACGTGTTTTTTTCTTCTTCTTTGCTTGTAGTTTGCCAGCTGGCGAAAGCGTCGCCACAAGAACGCATTGGACGATCAATGAACGCCCTGGAGGCAAAAGCTCAAACTACTGCAGTATCTAGCATTCAGGAGCCCAGCACCAGTTTCCTCCGCTTTCATTGTGTGCCAGCAGGTATTCTCCGTTCGCGAATGGCGAGTCATGAGCGCGTGGTGACGCGCACGCCCTCCACTTGCATGGACAAACACTCGGTGTCGAAATGGTTACATTCGGTAGTCACTTTTCCCAAGTGGCTACATCCGAACGGAGTCAGCTTCTCAGGGAAGCTTCGAGTGTGCATGGAGTGTATGCTATCGCGTAAAATGTATTGCTGCTGCTCTTCTCGTTGTGAGTGCTCTCTATCAAACAGTCGCTCTAGCTACTCGCTGCGCGATGCAGCGGGCTCCCAGACGCCTTGAAGTCAAAGCTGAGCTTGGCGAGCTGCTCGCTTTGCGTCCAGAGGCTGGCTGCTGCCTTCACGCACGTTGCGTGTTCAGCAGGCTCTTCGCGCGTCGGATGACCCCACATGGAGAAGAACGCGCTGCTCGGACCGTAGAGCTCGCCTCCCTGCACGCCAGAGGCTGTCGCAGAGTACAGAGACGGCAGCGCACCCATGGCCGCGCTCTGGGAGAACGGCGAGAAGGACCAGAAGCTCCAGAACGCGCGGCCGAACCAGTTGGACGCCACGGACGGAGGTCCCATGATGTTCGTGTTCGCGTACCCAGGATGACAGGAGACGGAGACCACGCTCTCGATGCCCTGAGCCTTCAGACGGCGATCCAGCTCGACCGCAAAAGTAAGGTTGCAGAGCTTGGACTTGGCGTAGACGGCCATCGCGAGGTAGTTCTCGTGCGTGCTCATCACATTGTCGCGGTCGAACTGCACGAACCGGTGCGAGAGCGAGCTGAGGTGCACGATGCGCGAGACGCCGTCGGTGCGCTGCAGGATGCCCAGCAGGTAGTGCGTGAGCGCAAAGTGGCCCAGGTAGTTGGTCGCGAACTGGCGCTCGATGCCGTCCACCGTGAGATCGTACGCGATGCCCATGATGCCGGCGTTATTCACCAGGATGTCCAAGCGGCTATGGGTCTTGATGAACTTGCGCGCGAACGCCTTGACGCGCGCGAGGTCGCTCAGGTCGAGCTTCATGTACTCGACGCTGCCTCGCGCGTCGCTGGTAGCGCTTGCAGCCGCCTGTACGGCCACGCGTATCCGCTCCTCGCCGTCTCGCGACCGGAGGCGCGTCGGACATGCGACCACGACATGCGCACCTTTACACGCGAGCTCGAGCGCCGTCTCGAGGCCGATGCCCGAGCTGCCGCCAGTGACGATCACGACCTTGCCATGCAGCGATGGGATCTGCGCGGCGTCCCAGTTCTCCGGCACGTCATGGTGCTGCTGCTGTGGCTGGGCCTTGCTGGCCGATGGCTGCTGTTTGTCTATGTAGCTGCTCATGCTGCCGTGAAAATCGTCGCAAACTGTGCTGCTGGGTGGGAAATTGGGGAATGAGAGGAGAACTCCGGCGAGGCAGCGGCCGTGCTACCATAGTGGTGCTGCCTTGTATCGAGGCTCTCGCTATACAGTGTGCTGTTGCTATTGGCGCGATTAGTTCGTGGTAACCGCGCGATTGTTTACTTCCCGCTGGTCCGCGCCTGCGTGAACGATCGCCAAGCGCAATGCTGAATGGCGTTTCTGAATACCTTCTGCACACCGTGACCGGCGGAAAGGGCGTCGTTGTTCGCTATGGAAAGGAACACACAACACGCAAAGTACCAAGCAGGAGTATTCGTTTGAAGGTGCGAGAGAGAGAGAGAGAGAGAATCACAGGTATCGAAAAGGATTCCCCGTGGCGCCTCACAGGCGTTGGACTCTATTATAATAGCGAATTTGGTCCACACAGTCTTCAAGACCTCCGCACAATATCGAGCGGCATCCACTGTCAAAGCCCCGCTGAAGACCATCTGTCGCCACTCACGCGCACTGTGCCACTGCTGTTATCGTATCGTCCACACGCACGAGTCATCATTGCGGCCGAGCCCCCAGCATCATCACGACCAGCACTCACCGCTCACTTCAGAAGACCTGGCTGGTCGATCGGCTGGCAACCACCATACGACTGCAAGAGTGACGAAACGACGCGCCGCTTCGGGCTCGGCCGAGCTCTGTGGAATCTCTTTATGCCTTCGCTGGTGACCAGCCAGCCAGCGCACCACCGCAGAAGCCAATGGGGAAGGCGGCCAAGCAGCGGCTCGAGAACAAGAAGCGGCTGCTCTTTGACACGCATGGCGACGACCGCAGCACCGCCGAGCGCGCCCACGCGCGCGCCATGCTTGACGCGCTGCAAAAGAAACTCGACGACGACGCGCTGCGCGAGGATGGGTTCTTCTTTCTCGACGGCGAGTACGTGGCGTCGCGACGACCGCGCACGACCTCGGGAATGAAGATGCGCAGCTATGACGGGCACCTGAGGAGCGTCGAGGCGGCTGCGCTGGTGAGGCACAGCCAGGGGGAAGACGAGAAGGGCTCCAAGAGCTTCGTGGTGACGTTTGGACTCGATAGGTACAAGTCTGTTCTGTGGGTGGCTTAGGTGTATGCATTGCATGGAGGCGCAGGCCGGGCTGATGCTAAGCTGGTTGCTTGTAGAATCGGGATCTGGGACTTCAAGACAACGGAGCTGGTCGCGTCGCTGGACGTCTCAGGTCGTGACCCGCGGTTCATCTGCGGATCCGCTATAGCTTCAGAGCTACTTCTTGTGGGCGAGTCCGACCAGTCTGCTCAGCCGCGAACCATCCGCTTTGCCTATGCCACGCGTAAGTCTTAAAGTGAAGAGCATGCTTGAAATTTGGTGTTTGCTAGGTACTCTATTGACGCCTGGTTGCTGTGCTCCAGATAGAGCGCCTGTGGTCCACACATTCGATCCCGAGTCCAAGACGATCTCGCCAGCTCACAATCACACCAGCGACATAGGAAGCCAGGGCTCTACTCATTCGACGGGATCCTTCTGCGCCACCCACCAGCAGCAGATCGTGTCGATGGTGTTCAGCCACAACGCCCGGGTGCTCGCAACGTGCTCCTGGGATTCCACCTGCATGCTCTGGCATATTCGCGAGTCAACAGCTGACGGAAACTGCGAGCCTGGTGCAGTAGCAGTGACTGTACTAAGCCTTGAGCTCGTGCAGATCCTCCCAGTGCATGAGCTCGGCGCCTCCTGCATGCGATTCACACGTGACGACCAGCAGCTCGTTACCACTGGCGACTGCACCATCAAGCTCTGGGACGTAGCTGAAGACACAGCCACGCAACCTCTCGCGTCAACCTCACGAGATCAAGCTACTCAAGAAGTAGAGCTACCAGGCGACAAACCAAGAGACCTGGAGGCGGAGCGCTTGGAATGGGAAGCTTCGGTACCGTTTTCATTATCAGTCAAGCGCAGCATGGACTTGCTCGCGTTTGATGATACGCTGAGGGAGCTGGTTCCACATCACGAGTGGCAACATCGGTCTCGAGACAGCAGCGAGCGCGTGCTGAGACTGCTAAGCCCTGATCAGGGACCGACCGTTCCCCAGTTGGAGCTTCGCAAGACAGTCGATACACCGCCAAAAGAGCCTCAAGAACCGACTGACACAGCTACGCTAGCTCAGAGCTCGTCCGAGGGCTCGCCATCTGTAGCTCGGAATCCAGATCAAGCGAGCCAGGAAGATGGAGATCTTGAACGTGATGCTCAAGAGACCCCAACGGTTGATTGTGTCAGTGTGAAAGGCAATAGTGAGAGTACAGTCAAGACGGAAGGTGAGACTTCAACCGACGTTCCCGAGACGCTCAACATTCTGCCACCTGAGGACGCCGCGTACCTGGAAGCGTACTACCGTGACCTCGCGAGCTTTGACTTTGAGCAGCTACTCAACCCGACGCTCCCACTGCGCGCCCGGTCTTTCAAAGGCGGCAAGGAGAACGAGAGTGAGCCTCAAGACAACGACAAGGAGAATCAATGCCAAACCGACACGAACGCTTCCGCGGCGCATTCACAACCAGGCGAACAGGTGACTAAGGACAACCGCGATAGCGACAAGGAGAATCAGAGTGAGGCGAATACAGAACCTCCCTCCCCAGCAGTCTCACGACCACCAGTTCCCCACAAGGAGCTCGTCTGGTCCCCATTGCAACCCGATGCGAACGGCAAACTGCTCCAGACGTTCAGCGAACACAACTCCCAGGGCGTTTTCTCAGCACACACGTCTCAGATCACGTGCTGCGCGCTCTCCACAGAGTACGGCGTGCTTGTCACCGTCGCGCTCGACAAGATGCTCAAGTTCTGGTCCTTGGCAAGCGGCCAAGTGCTGGAAACTGTACGTGAAGCGCACTCTGCGCCAATCACCTGCTGCGCACTCACGAGTCAGAGGACAACGCAGAACTCGGACGGTGTGCTCGTAGCGACCGGCGGGAAGGACAACCTGGTCAAGGTCTGGCGGCGCAGCAGTCGTCCGCCAACGTCCACCACTGAGCTGATCTACTCGTTCTCGGGCCACTACGATTCGCCCACGTGCTGTCTCTTCGACGCCACGGGTGTCTTCCTCATCACGACAGGTGACGACACGAACGTCATCACATGGCGCGTCGTCCCATCGAGTCCCGACCAGCCAAGTGTCCTCTGTCCCACTAATGTGGACAAATTTGCGATCTCGGTTTCTTGGGAGGTACCGCTCGCGAATGGATCACCATTACTGCACTACGTAATCCGCACACAACAGGTGAGCTCGCTGGCGGTCGGAGGCTACGATATGCACGCTGTGCCCGACGCCCACGTTCCCGCAAAGTACACGAGCAAAATGATCGAGAACCTCCAGCCGGGCATCCAGTACACGCTCCAGATCGCAGCGGTGAACGCGATTGGCTCGAGTCCATTCAGTGAGCTCACGGCACCCATCGAGACGCTGGCGTTCGTGCCGTCGCGCATTGAAACCCCGCTCCAGTACAGCGAGTGCGAAGCGACGCAGCTGCGTCTGAGTTGGAAGCAGCCGTCGCCCAACGGCGCGCTCATTCAGTCGTTTACGATCCGGTGCCAGCCCGAGAACAGCGTGTTTGTGCCTGTGCTGGAGCTCTCTGTCCCAGTGGCTGAGCTTAAGGTGATGGCGGGGCCTCTAAGTGGCCCAGCTGACGATAAAGCTCAAGCTAAGAAGCGAGTCACGACAGCCAAGAAGCCAACCAAGCTCAGCACCAACAAGGCTAAGCCTACAGCGACAACCACAGCCTCAACAGAGGCCTCACTACCACCAACTGACGTGTGCTACTCGTACGTGGTCAAGGGACTCTGGCCTGGGGAGATTTACCAGTTTGTCGCGGCGGCCGAGAACCGCTGCGGCCTGGGTGCGTTCTCGCGCGTGAGCGACTACGTGAAGATGGAGCCCACGGCCCCTGATCCGCCTGAGAAGCCGCTGATCACCAACATCCAGAAGCGCCAGGTGGACGTCGAGTGGGAGAAGCCCAAGAGCAACGGCAGCGAGATCCTGCAGTACACGCTCGAGTGGGTCCAGGATGGCAGTCTGGCTCAGCAGAACGATGGTTCGGAGGCTAATGAGAGCGAAGCCACGCCACCAGTGCAAGCAATAGCACCACCACTGGCTCACAACTCGGTCGTGCTGCTCACGCGCTCGATCCCAGGCACGAGCTACACTTTGCAGGGGCTCGAGCCGGGGAAATCGCTACGCGTGTGGCTCTCGGCGTCCAACCTGATCGCCAACAAGATCTGCACGTCCGAGTTCTCGCTCGCGAGCGATGTCGCCGCGACTCTGTGCGACGTGCCAGACAAGCCAGCTCGCCCCGAGCTCGTTCAGCCGAGTTCACACACTCTGGTGCTGAGCTTCACGCCGCCAAAGTGCAATGGCCTGGAGATCGACAGCTACGACGTGCTGCTGTACTTTGAGGAAGTGCAGTTCGGGATCACGAACCGCCAGGTGTTCCGCGAGTTCAAGCTCCCAGCAGCGGATTGCAGTCTAGACGCTGGTGTTCACTGCTCGTTCACGATCCCGAGGCTGCGCGGGAAGACGTACTACAGCGTCAAGCTCTGCGCAATCAACGCGCTCGGCGCGAGTCTCATGAGCGACTGCAGCGCGCTCGTGAGCACGAAGCCGTCCACTGTACCCGCGAGAATGCTCGAGCCGCCCGTGATCGTCGACGTTGAGCCAACGAAGGCGAGCATCTCGTGGGGAGTTCCCGACCACGACGGTGGCGCGCCGCTGGTCGCGTTCCATCTGCAGTACAGTGCACAGCCGAGCTCCACGTGTTCATTTGATGAGGACGATCCCAGTTTCGAACAGCAGCGTAGCTATAAAGCGCTGTTCAAGCACGAAGTGACCATCTCCCGAGGACGTGAGCTGCTCGCAACGTTCCTGAAGCCCAAGACCTCGTACCGGTTCAGGGTCGCGAGCTCGAATGCCGTGGGGAAGGCCGCGTTCAGCAAGAAGAGCGCGTTTGTGCACACGCCCAGTCTCGTGGGGTTCACGATTTCGCGGTACTTTGCCGATCGCCCGCAGGTGGAGCACGTCAAGGCGCGCTTCATTCAGGTACATTCCGCGATGAGGCTTGAGGAGCAATTGTTGTGGTTCCGCTTGGGTTGGAAGCCAACTGGTGCGTTGCTGTGTGTGTAGAAACGATATCGCGCGTGGAAGCTGGCGGTCGTGCAGCGCAGGCACGATTTGCATGCGCTGAAGATCGCTGTGCATGGCTGGCACGTGCTTTGAGGAGGCTGCTCAAAGTGTCCATGCCAAGTCGTCTTGCCCAAGAGGACACTCCTGTGTAACTTGGTACCATTTTAGACAGGAATCGGGAAGCTGGATTCGCTTCCGATACAAAACAATAGCAAACCGATACTTTTTTCTCGATCCTGTGGATAGTGACCGTGGCCGAGGGACACTCCTTTTCGATAGTGATATAAGGAGGCTTTGGAAAGTGGTAAAGAGGGGTACGAGAACATCAAGACTGGCAACATGAGAGATGTTCGCGCGGCGCCGACGCATCCGCCGCCGTGGCCTGCGCTGACCGCCGTCTTCGCCGTGTGCAAGACGCGCACAGGGCGGCCCGCAAGGACGAACGAAGACTGGCGTGCCTCGAAGTATCTATTCTATAAGAGACCTTGGCCATGCGAGCACCCCGTCTTGCTTGTGATTCGCTTGACACTGCCTTTGAGAGCACTACGAAGCGCTACTAGGAGACCGAAGAGGCTGGGAGTCGAGAATGTCGCGTGCGTTCACGTGGCAGCCGCCTGCTCGAGGAGCAGTGGCGCGAGAGCGAGCTGCAGTAGCACCGCGCGCGCCTCGAGAGCATCCACGCGTCGTTCAGCCACAGCAGCACGTCGCCCACTCATGTGCGTCCGTCTTATCCATGTCACTCCACGTCTAAGCTACCACACGTCGTAACGACTGTCTTTTGTGTACCTATCTCACTGTGCACCAGAGAGCGATCCGCTTGACGGCGCGTGGCCCGAGCGGCAGCATCACCAGTCGCTCGCACTCGACGACTCGAAGCAGCGGTACTCGTACATCAGCAGCTGACTCAGGCTCGAACTCAAATCCAGTGAAGCTCGTCTCGAGGTCGCAGTCGCCGACGGCCAAGGCGCGCCAGAAGCAGATCGACCGCGAGAGCCTCCTCTCGACTAAGAAGATCGTCGCAGTGGACAACAGCAGCCATGGCAGCACTACCAGCAACAAGCCTCCGTCCAGGACCAGCAAGCTTAAACCCAAGCCTACGAAGAAGAGTTCTGCTCGCCATCAGGCTAGCCCGGGCTGGTACCAACAACAGCAGCAGAAACGCGACCGTGGTCCTCGACAGCGCGCACAACTACTGCCTGCAGCTCGCTCTCGCGCGGCGGCAGTCCTCACATGATGTGCTCGTTTCTGCCTCCTTCCTTTCTCTTTTTGACGCCGAGCGCGGACGAAACGCGGTCCGAAACGGCTGCAATATCGGGTTAGATTGTCCAACTATCGGGTTATGCGAGTCGAAGAGTCTGTGTGCGCTTCTGGTTCTTTGTCAAAAAAACGAAGAGGCTGCGCCAAAGCTCGTCGCCGAGAGCGCACCCGTCCGTCGTCCGTCGTCGTGCGTGACGCAGCATGGACGGCCTGCTGGACGAGCGCCTCCAGTCGCTGGGCTCTGCAGCCAACGGCGCCGTGCCGCCGCCACCTGTGACTGCGCGCATGGCGCCGGGCAGCATCCGCTCGCTCATCCTCGAGAAGGAGAAGGAGCTGCACGACATCAACGAGTACCGCATCCGCACGCTCGAGGCGCTGCTGCGCGACAAGGTAGCGCGTTGTTGCTACGCTGTTGCTATGCTGAGTGTGTGTGTAGAGCTCTAGTCGCTATGGGCTTCCGCATGACAAGGTCTCACTACTGCTCATGCCTATGGGCGTCTATTAGGAATCCGCTGCGAACGGGTACAAGCAGAAGTTCAACAAGCTCCAGGAGGACTTCAAGTACAACCTCAAGGTGTGTTTCCACCAACCTCCTCCTATGTGACTGCAATGCAATACAAGTCCTGACTACTTCAGTGTATTGTATAGCTACTGGAGGGTCGTGACGAAGAGCTGGCGCTCTACGACTCGAACTTTGCGAACCTCAAAGGTTTACTACGCGACCGCGAGGCCGAAGTCTCGGAACTGAAAGCCCAGGTGGCGGACCTCCAGGTGAATCTCAAGCAAGAGCAGACCCGTTCTCAGGACCAGGAGCTGTACTTTCAGCAGAAGCTCAAGGATGCGCGGGCGCAGATGGAAGGCGCGCGCTGGCAGTTTGACGACGAGCTGCGGCGGCAGAAGGACGAGATGGAGCAGCAGAAGCGCAAGGTCGAGAGGCGCGTGAGGGAACAGGAGGAAGATCTGGAGGCCCAGCGCAGGGAGATCAGCGTCACCTTTGACGAGATGATGCGGCAACGCGAATGCGAGTTTAAGGCCGCGCTGGACACGCTGCAGACGAAGAACAGGGACCTGGAGCTCAAGCTCAAGGCCACGCAGCGCGAGAGCGATGCTAGCAAAGAGAGACTCGAGGAGACGAAGATCAAGATGGACAACATGCAGCAGCTGCTCGTGGAGAACGAGAAGGAGCTCAAGAGCATGGAGTGGCAGCTCTCAGACGTGCGCTCAGCGAAGGATGTGAAGGTTAATGAACTGGAACACGAAGTGGCGAAGCTCCAGGAGGTCAAGCAGGCGCTGCTGGATGAGTACGAGGGCAAGATGGCCGAGCTGCTGCAGTCGCTCCACTCGGTCGAGAAGGCCTTCGTGCAGCAGAAGAAGCAGTACGAGGACGAGCTGCAGCACCACATGCGACGCAAGGTACGCTTTATATAGTGTACTTGTCCACCACAGATGGACGTATTGGATACTAATCGCTGCCTGAGTGTTCGCCGTCGTAGGACGAAGAGCTCCAGACCCACACGCTGCGTCTTGAGACCAAAATCGCCTCTTTGACGACCAAAGTGCGCGAGCACGAAGAGAAGTATGAGCAGGCGCAGGCCGAGCTTAAGCAGAGCAAGTGGGATGGCGACGATAAATTGTTAGAGAGAGACCGGGCCATTGACCACTTGAAGAGTGAGATCCAGGACCTGGAGGACAACCGGCAGGCGCAGATCGCCGAGTTCAAGCAGCAGATCTGGAAGTGCGAACGCGAGAACGTCACGCTCCAGGAGAAGATCAAGGACCTGGGCATGCAGCTTCAGGTGCACAAGGAGAAG
>JAASFQ010000756.1:0-14969 GCA_023333845.1 Globisporangium polare | reverse complement strand
TTGGGAGCTCATCAGTCGACTCTCAAACCATACAAACGTCAAGGTGAGAAAGAGTGATGGTGACAGGTTTTAATCAATCGTAACCGGGTTACGCACTACTGTCCCAGCTCCACACGCCGATGCTTCGGTTCTTCAGTTGGCCATGGTGAAGCACGACAATGAGGACGACGAAGAGCTCCGTCGCGACGCTTCTACCAATGGCTCCACTGCCGCCGCAGACGCGACGCTACCCGCAGCGGAGCTCTCGGCACTCGACCGCTTCCTGCCGCTCTGGATCGTCGCGTCCGCGGGTCTGGGGCTCGGGCTCGGGCAGCTCCAAGCCGTGCACTCGTTCATCGCGTCGACGACCATCGGCGGCATGAACGCACTCGTGGGAGTCGGTTTGCTCGCGATGATGTACCCGCCGCTCGCGAGCGTGCGCTGGCCGCTCGTGGGGAGAGCGTTCACGCAGGACTGGCGCCTGCTGATCGTCACGAGCGTGCAGAACTGGGTCGTCGGCCCGGGGCTCATGTTCCTGCTCTCGGCGGCGTTCTTCCGCAGCGAGCCGGGCTTCCTCGCGGGCTTCAGCCTCGTGGGTTGCGCGCGCTGCATCGGTATGGTCATGATCTGGATCTCGCTCGCCGGAGGGGACCTCGAGTACGGCGCGGCACTCATCGCGGTCAACTCGGTGCTCACCATGGGGCTCTACGCGCTCTACGCGAGCTTCCTGCTGGGCACGCTTCCCGAGGCCCTGGGGTTGCCCATACAAGATGAACTGCACATCACCGTGAGCGAGATCGCGGTCAACGTGGGGCTCTACATGGGCGTGCCCTTCGCGCTCGCGATCCTCGGCTGGGCCGTGCTCGTCAAGTACAAAGGCGCGCAGTGGTACTTTGAGTCGTACGCGTCCAGACTCGACGTCGTGGCGCTGCTCGCGCTGCTCTTCACGATCGTCGTGCTCTTCGCGTCGCAGAGCCAGCGCATCCTGGGCCGCATCGCGCTCGTACTCTTCGCCATGGTGCCCTTCGCGATCTACTTTGCGCTCATGTTCACGAGCACCTTTGCGCTGAGCGCCAAGTGCGGCGCCAACTACTCGCAGAGCGCGACGCTCGCGTTCACGGCCACGAGCAACAACTACGAGCTGTCGCTGGGCGTGGCCGTCGCGACCTTCGGGCTCGACTCGGACCCGGCCATGATGAGCGTCGTGGCCGCGCTCGTGGAGATCCCGACCATGCTGCTGCTCGTCTGGCTCTCGCTCTGGGCCCAGAGGCGCTTCTTCTCCGAGGCGGCATTGCCATTATCAGCAGCCCATGGTGAGCTGTTGATGGACGCAGAGGCCGTGCGAATGACTGACAAAGGCAGCTTTGTGGAACTCAAGAGCCCCGTGACCTCGAGTCGCTCCTAGCGCCGAGAGGAGAGTACCAGTAGAGAAAAAGATATGAAGAATGTATTGAATCGAGTGTTGTGCCTGTGATACTTTCGTCGCGAGCACTTGGTCATGAGGTGAGGCCTACGAAGCGCTCACGAGCCCAGCTGATTGCTATTCATTCGCTGGGAAATCGATCAAAAGGGGTGGGACCCTTCGTTCGCTCCTCACTGACAAAGCAAATCGCCAGCTTGAATCCCAGTTTCACACAGTGCGCGTAATACAACAGCGGCAAGTCAGTCAGTCGGCGGAAGAAAAGAAGAGCGACTCCAGAGACAGACTGATTGGCTTCGAGGGTCACGGCACGCACGACAAGACACAGCGAGCGATGAGTGACGAGCCGCAGCCACCTGCAGCCTCAGCACGGACGGCGGCGGCGCGACCCATGACGCTCGACGAGAAGCGCGCGCGTCAGCGCGCCTACGTCAAGAAGAGCTACTACCGCCAGCAGGTAGTATTACGAAGAGCTCGTCGTAGCCTTGTGGGTTGATACGAGCTCACACACTTGGTATCTCGTGTCTCGCTTGTGTTTGGCATCAGAACACAGTGAACGCGCTCAAGCAGCAGCTGCGGCAGCTCGAGGCCGAGTACCGGCGACTCTCGCGTGCTGTCGTCGTCTTCGAGCCATCACCACCAGCCGCGGTCGCCAAGCGGTTTCCAGGCGACCCTGAAGTAGTCGACGAGCAGCCCTTCATCTTCAAGCGTGAACAGATCGGGCCGAGTGGTGATGAGGAAGGGGACAATGGCGAGGCCACAACGGCGCTGACGAACGTGTACGCGCAGCTCACGCTGCTCAAGGAGGAGCTGCGCAAGGAGAACCGCGTGCTGGCGGACAATGTGAGGGAGCACGAGCGCTTTCAGCAGCACGTGGACAAGTGCGTCGTCGCCGACAAGGTGCTGTAGGTTGCTGATGTCCTCACGATCGCGCTTGATACTTAGGTATCAAACCACACTCACCGTTGGCATCAACTTGTTGAAACCACAGGCTTCGAATGCTCAAGGCTGCAGCATTGCTGCCTCAGCTTCGGCTCATACCCGACGGCGGCCGCCGCCCGTGCTGATCAAGCCGTTCACGGTCGACGAGTGCCAGACGCTCACCGCCAAGTGCTACGCTGAAGCGGTCGCGATCACGCAGTCCAGCGACTTTGAGAGCTCGGGCGTGAGTGCCTTCGGCTGGCGCGACGAGCGCCGCGTGTTCGACAGCGGCCGCTTCAACTTCTCGCTCAAGAAGTTCTTCTTCGGCCGCACAGCCACGCAGCTCTCGCAGGACAGTTGGTGGGTCAACTTGACCAGACTTCAGGAGCTGTACCCGAGCCAGATGGACTTGGAGCTTCACGTGATACAGGAGGTGGATGCCGACAGCGTGATTATGTACCGCGTGATCCACAGCCTGGACGGCCAGTTCGCGGACAAGACGCTCTTCCTCACGACGCGCTTCCGCACCGACAACGGCTACGTCATCCTCTTCCAGTCGCTCGACCCCGAAGGACGGCTAGCGGATGTTAAGCCGGAGTCGGAGGGCGAGAGTCCACCGGCGATGGACGACTTTCAGACACAACACGAGCAAGAGCGGTGGCGCAGGCTGCAGACTTGGTGAGTCCAGTACTCACACTGTTTGTAGGCTAGTGAGGCAGTGAAGCTAACCTTGTGATCGTGGGTTTGACTTACTTGTGACTGGCATGCAGGGTTTTCTTTGAAGAAGCGGGGGAGAATGCGGAGCACTGTCTGTACTGCTTTGGGGGTGCGGTGCCGACCAACTCGGCTGTGTGGATGCTCGAGATCCTGCTCATCGCGCTGCGGTGGGAGAGCATTGTGGTCGGACCCGTGTTCTCGATCTGCTGACCCGTGGTGATGGAGCAGTCTAAGGGACAGTCGGGCATCTATTGGACTTTAGAGGAGAGTTCTGTCGGAACGTTTTGTCGAGAACGAATAAGAAGGGAAGTTCAACTGGTGAACCTGAGAGCGACTCGCGGCCAAGGAAGTACAAGTCGAGACGACGTCCAGACTCGGGAAGAGGACGCTTTTCGAAAGCCGCGCGAGCTACTACGAGTGTCTAGACAACCACGAGGCGGGAAGATTGGTTGTCCGACGGACAGTCCCCGCGCCAAGCAGGGAGATGCAACACGCTGATATTTACGTGGGATTCTCGGACGTCAGGGTCTGTTTGACACGACCATGCCGCAACTCACCAAATGGACGCTTTACCGCAAAGCAAAATCGACTCCGCGCACACCGCACTATTCCCTCGTTGGTTCGGTATCGCCGCATTCGGAGAGTTCTCGCCACCTATGTGTTCGAGGACCCGCCACGCCCTTATCGCTCTCAGCTTCGCTTCGTCCGCCTTCAGGTGGTCCTCGTAAGGCTCCGAGCAGAGACGAATGTTCTCCATCGAGTCCCCTCAGACAAAGGATGGCTGCGAGCGAATGCCACCTTTGACTAAGATGGGGCTGTCCACAGCAGCAAATCCGGTGGGGATGAAAACCAGTTTCAGCCATCAGCTGGAGCTTGTAGCTCAAGTTCAGCGACGATTCCGATAAGCGAGTGGCTGTTCTCGCTCGCGGCACGTTACCACGAGCTGCCAAACCAGCCGCCGCAATGAGCGCCAATTCAACTTCATGGTCTGTCGATATGGATGGTCGCTAATATTGCTGCTGAAACGCGGATCAAAACGGGACGGAGCTCCTGCCTGGGCGTCGTCACCATGAGCTTGTGCTCACGGGCATGGACATCGAGCAACTGGGCTCGGGAAGCAGCAGAGAGAGAGAGAGAGAGCGAGCAGCCCGCGACTGGCGCGTGACTGCGAACCCAGGCGCCTTTCACGTCATGTTCAAGCTTCGGGGTCAGCTGAGCCATCATCCATCCCACGCTCGTATACTTTCCACCAATCACAGCCGTCGTGTCAGCTCTGACTCAAAGCAGCAGCAGTTCAGCAAGCACCTGCGCATCAACTGTACCGCTCAGCCGCTTATTACGCTTCATATACGTACATATATTGTATCTAAGCTATGGTTGGATGCACTATAAACAGATACACTGAGATAAAAAGGAAATGAAAACGCGGGCTCATCGGTGCAGCCCATCCCCTCTCGCTCCTTCATCACTCGCGCAACAACAACAACAACAACAGGAGAGCAGACAGCCCACGAGCTCTCTTCAGCGAAGAGCTCCATCCAAACTGACAGCAGCAGCCAGCGAGCGTCACGCCACTCTTCTTCACTCCGCCTCGCTCTCGCACTCACTCACTCACTCACTCACGCACGCCCGATGACGATGCCCGCGCCGCTTCCGGAGCTGGACGCTGCGCCGCCGCTCACGGCCGAGGAGAAGAAGGAGCGCCAGCGGCTCCACGTGCGCCGCAGCTACTACCGCAAGCTGGTGCGTTGCTATGTTGTGTAGTAGGCTATTGTAATTCGTCCGCCAGACGGGGGCTTGTGTGTGTGTGTGTCCCCTTCTCCCCCCACAAGCGCCTCATTGAGGTGTCCGACGGGGAACGAAAGAAACCTTAGCGCCGGGCCAGGCCCCACTGGTTCGGTCAGAGGATGGCGAACTCTTTCGCGTTGAACCACGCGAAAGAGTGACTGTTCAGCACCTCAACTCACGGTCTTGTTTGCTGATTGCTGACTTCTCTGTCCTGTGATCTCTCTCTCTCTCTCTCTCTCTCTGATATATGAATGACAAACAGAATCGCATGAACGAGATGCGCGAGCAGGTGCGCCAGCTCAAGGAGCAGCACGCGCTGACGCTCAAGCAGCGCACCGCGTCGGCCGCCACGAGCCTCGCGCTCGAGTCCCCCGCGCAGCAGCGCGCCATGGAGCTCTACGCGCAGCTCGCGCGCGTCAAGGAGCAGCTGCTCGAGGAGAACGCCGGCCTGCAGCAGATGCTCGCGGAGCAAAACATCCTCGGCTTCAAGCTCAACCAGTTGCACCTCGAGTTCGAAGACGAGCAGGTACGTTATTTGAGTCGCGCTAGCTAGCAATACGGATATGGATACTTGCGAATCAAATATGTGTGTGTTATGGCCACTAGCGAAAGAGCTTTGAGGCTGCGGAAGAGCTCAAGATCGACCCGTACTACCTGCTCATCCCGATGACGCTGGAGGAGTGCCACCAGCTCGCCTGGAGCTCGTACATGGAAGTGCTCCAGTTCAACCAGAGCGACCGGTTCCTCACGACTGGCGCGACGGCCTTCGGGTGGCGCGACCGCCGCCGCATCGAGAACGACCGGCTCAAATTCTCGCTCAAGAAGGTGTTCACGCACACGGCTCCGTATCATTTGGCTCAGCGGAGCTGGGATTTGCTCACATGCGGCGAGAAGCACGCGACGCTCTACTCGTCTTCGCTGCGCGTGAACATCTACATCCCGCAGGTCGTGGACGAGAATAACTTCGTGGCCCATCGCGTGTTCAGCACGCCCGACGGCAACGTCGTGGCCAAGTCGCTGTACCTCGTGAGCCGCTTCCAAGTCGAGACCGGGGTCGTGGTCATCTACCGCGCGATCGCCAAGGAGCGTCTGGGCACGGTCTACGAGGGCAGCTTCGAGGACCCGAAGCTCAGCAGCGAGAGCCAGGAGCAGTGGCTTGAGGACGTCTTCACATGGTGCGTACTGCGTGGCCTGGGTCTTGGCTCGAGGCTCGTGCTTGATACTTAAGCATCAAGGTTCACCTGGGATTTTTGTATTTTATTGGTATCAGGACAATCCACGAGGAGTCTGGGGACGACTGCATCATCGACTTTGGCGGCGACATCCCCGGGACGATGGACTACGGGCAGGAGGTCTGGATGCTCGAGGTGCTGCTCATCGCGCTGCGCTGGGAGACGAAGGTCAGTGGCCCGCTCTTCGTGATCACGTCCAGTTAGCAAGTAGTTCATGTAGTCAACCACCACAACAACACAAGATTAGGTTGGGGAGTTTGAGCAGCAGACCACAGAGTTACAGAAAAACAAACAAACACGTAAATTATGTCCCGACGCGAGTCCAAGCTGGCGGCTGAGTGAGGATACCCCCAGCCGAACTGGAGATATTAGACGCGACCATCCGAGCTGCGCAACAGCCAGCGCGTGGGCTCGTCAGGGATGTTGTCCCGTCAGTGGTGTGCCGACGTTTCTCGCAGTGTGTTTGGAGCATGTGCTGGCCTCTCAATAGCCTTTCACAGCGCATATTTGCAAATGCAATCGCTAGGCACAAGTATAAAGGCCATTTACTAGCCATGTTTCCTGTCTCCCCAGCATAAAAAGGTTTGGCACCGAATATGCGGTTTAATTTCGTGCTGTTAGGTTCCAAAAAGAGGGCGAACACCGTCACGAAATTCGCCCAAACAAACAGCGCAGTCGATCAGGGTCGAGACTCGTGTCTCCCTCGCGCTTGACTCGCGCTCGTGCGCTGTTCGGCCACGAGTTGAGCTGCACACACCGATAGCCAGAGAGAGAGAGAGAGAGAGAGAGAGAGAGCTCCGCCGGCCCGTCACGTCTCCATACAATGGTCACGCCTGAAGCCTTTGACGCGGACGCGGGCGAGCTGTCGCCGCCGACGGTCACGCCCGAGGAGAAGAAGGCGCGCCAGCGCATGCACGTGCGCCGCAGCTACTACCGCAAGCTCGTACGTTCAGTGGCTCCTCTGCGCCATGGCATTGTGCCATTAGACGTGTCCTACATGATCTCATGGGTATGGGTGTATGCGTTTAGGACAAGATGAGCGCGATGCGCGACCAAGTGCGGCAGCTCAAGGAGCAGTACCTGCTCGCGCTCGATAATAAGGAGGCGCAATTACACAACGGCGGCCATGGTGGCATGCGCGTCATCACGCCGGCGCACCAGCGGGCCGTGACGCTCTACATGCAGGTGGCGCGCGCCAAGGAGGCGCTGCTCGCGGAGAACGCGGCGCTGCAGAGCATGCTCGAGGACCACGAGGCGCTCGCGTACCGCGTCAGCCAGCTCGCGCTCGAGATCAACGACGAGGTTGGTACCAACAAATACCCAACAGCTTGGTGTTGATGCTTCTCGTGTGATACTGATACCGAATGTGCTGCACACCATAGCTGTCGATCACAGTGGCGCCGCCGAACTCGTTCCGCAAACAATTCCGAGCCAATGCCGATGACAAGCGCTTCAGCGTCTTTGAGCCCGTGACACCGGACGAGTGCCAGCGGATCAACAGCGAGACGTACGAGGAGATCCAAGTCTTTCTGCAGAGCAACTCGTACCTGACGACGGGCGCGACCGTGTTTGGCTGGCGCGACCGACGCAAGGTCGAGGGCGGCGGCGAGCGGCTCAAGTTCTCGCTCACCAAGGTATTCCCGGGTGCAACGGCGCTGGACCTGTCGCAGCGCAGCTGGGCGATCGTCGCGAGCCCCAGGGAGCACCGCAGCCTGCACTCGGCGAGCCTGAACGCGCGGCTCTTCTGCGCGCAGCACGTGGACGCGCACAACGTGTTGATCTACCGCGTGTTTTACAGCGAGTGTGGCAAGTACGCAGCCAAGTCCCTGTTCCTGGTATCGCGCTTCGAGATCGAGAACGGCGGCTTCGTCGTACTCCTGCGCTCGATCGACAAGGACCGGCTGCGCACGAACCTGGATGAGGAGCTCTTCGAGGACCAAGCGGACGTGCTGGTCGAGCACGAGCAGTGGATCGACGTCTTCTCCTGGTAAGGTGCTTGTTGGTTCGAGTTTGATACTGATACTTGTTGTGGGTTGATACTAATCCTGATACTTTGATCTTTGATACCAGGCTGATCTTTGAGCAGGTCGGCGACGCCTGTCGGCTTGACTTTGGCGGCGACGTGCGCAGTACGAGCGTCGCGAGCTCCACGCTTTGGATGCTCGAGGTCCTGCTCATCGCGCTGCGCTGGGAGGCCAAGGTGAACGGCCCGATCTTCTCCATCACGAGCTCCTAGAACATGACTCTTGAATCCTGTGAATGTATAGTATATTTGTATTTATCATCATTCGCTCTGTGGAAGGTGCGTTGGTGGGACTCACTCTGGTATCAAAAGTATCAGCAGCCTGCTATTTTGTTTCTTAATTGGCGGCAGCACTCAGCTCACACAGGACCGAGTCGACGTCCTGGCCCTCGAGGCACATCGCCTGCATTTCAGCTGGCGTGACGAGCGCTGGCTCGTCACTGAGAACCGACTGGAGCTTGACCCTTTGCTCGGCGTCGAGCTGCGTGTCCAGATAGTACGCGATCATCTGCTGGGCACACTCGTAGGTCATGATACCCAGATCCAAATTCGCATGAATGCGTCCAGGCCTCAGCAGCCCAGGCGCCACGCGACTGGCATCAGTCGCAGTCATGATGACCATGCGGCCAGGCGTATCGATCATCCCATCCAGCGCGGTCAAGAAGCCCTGAACTGTGAGCGCGTCGGCTTCTTCCTCGATCGAGGTCTTTGAAATGCCAGCATACTTGTCACGAGGCTGAGACTTTCTGTCCGCCGGCGCGAAGCTGATCTTGTCAACACCTTCGAGCACGAGCACGACGTCCTTGAAGTCCAGCTCGACCGTGATCCCGAGACTTGGGACGGCGTAGTTCAGATCCTGAAGCAGGTCGGCCATCTCCTTGTTCGTCCTGATCTGGCTCGCGTGGATGTTGACGAGGTGGCGGTTCGTGTGGTGCGCGATGGCCTTGGTGATGCTCGTCTTGCCCGAGCCGGAGGGTCCAAGCAAACAGATCCCGAGCCTGTGTGCGAACTTCTTGGGCGCGAACTTGCCCTTCCGAGTCTGGAAATCGTCGAGCGTCTGGATCAATCGAGGCTTGTCTTTGAAGAACAGATTGTCGAAGGACGCCGAGTCGGTAAGGCGATACCGCTTGCAGATCTGCAGACTCTGGGGTCGCCGAGTACTGCGTCGACGTCTACGGCCTTGTCCCCTTCGACCACGGCCATTGCTGCGGACGCGGGGCTTTGAAGCTGAACCTTTCTCGAGCCGCTCGAAGTGGTAGCGCTCGGTCTCTTCCTTTATGCGCTGAGCCTCCAGCTCCTGGTGTTCCTCGAAGGCGTTCGTGATGAACTGGTCGATCTTCTCCGATCCGTGAGGATGTCTCGATCGGAACTGGTAGTGTACTGCCAGTCCAGCGCTCACGTACTTGAAGTCGATCTCTGGGGTCAAGCTCAGCCACTGAGCTCCAGGCCGCGCCAACTTTGGCGTCAGACTCGCCGAGGCAAAGCTCTCGTCCTTTTGGTCCGAGACGTCGCAGTCCGGGTCGTCGATAAGCTCGTAGAACATCTTGGAGGCTTGGAAACTAAAGTTCTTGGTGATGTACTCCGACACGGCGTCATGGAGCAGCAGGTTGTGGTCGTTGGCCTGCTGCTCGCCGTACCCGTCGACGCAGTCCAGTGTCGCCGAGATCGTGCGGGTCACCTCCATTTCTGGCTTGCTGGACACGCAGAGCGCGCTCAGGAACGGGAACCACACGAGCCACGACTCGTCCGATTCAATGAGCTCCGTGACGAACCTGGAGATCAGCGCCACGAGCCAATTCGCGAGCAGCGCCACGACGTCGGGTCCAGCGTTTGCGGCGTGCGGGTTCAGTCTTCGGCGACCGCCCAAGCTCTTGCGTGCGGTGGCCTTGGTGCGCGCCATGAGAGCCAAGGAGCCTGGAGACTTGAGCCCTTGGTGGCAAGTTCGCGAATGAGCTCTTCAAGTGGCCAAGGCGCTGCTCGCAAGCGCACTGCAGCTGACCTTCACTCAGTGCAAGAAGCGGACCCATTGTTTCTGGATCCTGATCAACTGGACTCTCATCTCATCCCGTCAATGAATGGTTGGTAACCAATCAAGCCATGTCGCGTGTCTCAGGGAGGCAGCTTCAAATCAGAGCTTGCCACTTGAGCGCATGAGTGAAGGTAGTACAGGAACAGGTTGGGCCGATGAAATGGGTTGATTACCTGAAATGCCCCAGGCATTGCATCTTGTGCGTTCTGGACGCGGATCCAAGTCCCAAAGGCAGACAACAGCAATGCGAATACGAGGCACTTCCGGACGAGAAGGACTGTTCTGTGGAGGCAGCAGCAGCAGCATGGGCACAGAACAGCAACGAAGCCACACCGCAACCAGAGCCTCCAGTCTCCGTGCTGCAGCAACCAGAAATGGCACCCTGCCACCAGACACAATGGGCTCCGGCGGAACCAGTTTCAACCAGGCGATAGCCGTCCCGCACGCACGGAGACACACGAAGCAGGAACGTTTAGTGCTGGAGGCCGACACAGCACACCATTGCTTCTGCAAATCACCGGAACATCTCCCAGCCTGAATACACTAGATTCCCTTGCAACGACCAGTGCACCCAGTCATGTATGCTCTACATATATTATTTATACTCTCTCTCTCTCTCTCAGCTCTCCTCACTCACGATCTTGCTCAGAACCGCGTCGACATCGTCAAACTCGGCACAGAGCTCCTCGATGAACGCCGGCGAGAGACGCGTCTTGCCCTCCAGACCGGTTCGTAATCGGTTAGCCTGCTCCTCGCTGAGCTTCGTGGTGAAGTAGTACTCGACCATCTCCTGAACCTCGGCGCTAGCCATGTACCCCAGGTGCAGTTTCTTGCTGATGCGTCCTGGGCGGATGAGCGCCGGGTCGAGCTTCTCCGGGTGGTTCGTCGTCATGATGACGATGCGTCCTGGGCAGTCGATCACGCCGTCGAGCACGTTCAGCAGACCCGCAAGGTTGAGTTTGTCGGACGAGTTGCTGGATGAGACGAAGCCACCTTTCGCCTTTGGACCGTACATGTCACCCTCGCTGGCGCTGAAGGCGCCCATCTGAGCGCTCAGGAATGCAGCGAAGAGGTCACCTGGCCCACCGCCACCAAAGTGCGGCTCGTCCATGAAGATGTCTTCGTCGTCTTCGTCGCCTCCCTCTTCGACTTCAAAGCCGTTCATATCTTCGTCGTCCTCATTGATCTCCAGGTCCTCCGAGCCTTCGCCGCCGACCGAAGGCTCACGCTCAGCTGCTGGCTGCTGAGAGGCATCACCATCAGTTGGCTTAGTTGGAGTACTCGCTGAAGCCTTCGTGTCCCGCGAGGTGACCACGGACGTCGCGCAGTCGATGTCCTCCATCACGAAGACCACGTCCTTGAAGTCCAGGCGCACTGGGAGATCCAGCCCATCGACAGCGTACCTCAAGTCGAACATGGCGTCCATGAGCTCCTGGTTCGTCTTGATCTTGCCCAGCGAGATATTGACGATGTGGCGGCCCGTGTACTGCGCCACAGCCTTGATCAGGCTCGTCTTGCCCGTGCCCGGAGGACCGTACAGCAAGAGCCCGAGCTTGTTCGGGAACCCGTGGATCGCGAACTTGCCCGTCTTGTTCACAAAGTGGTCGATGAGCCTGAGCAGCTGGGCTTTCTCCGGGATGAACACGTTCGCGAACATCTTGTCGTTGCCCAATGCGTAGCGCTTGTGGTACGGCGCCGCGAGCTTGCTCTCGTCGTCCGTGTCCCCCTGAGGGGGACGCTCGCTCGAGTGCACATACATGTACCGCGCGCTGTCGTCCTTGAACTTCTTGTTCTCGGACTCGCGGTAGAACTCGAAGGCCTTGGTGATGAGCGCGTCGATGCGCTCGGGCCCATCGCGTGCGCTGCTGCGGAAGTGGAAGATGACCTTGGACTCTTTCAGGGACGACGAGTTATCCACGTCCCGCATCGTGGTCTCGTTCATGAACTCGATGCCGTCGCCGATCTTAACCCACTCGTTGAGCGCCGGCAGCGGGTTCGCGCCGAGCTTGGCGACCTCGGGCACCGCGGCGGCGTCCTTGTGCTGCAGCAGCGCGAGGATGCGCTTGCGCTTCTCGATCTCGAGCCCGCCGAGGTGGTTCTCGATGAGCTTCTGCTTCATACGCGGCACCTCGAGCAGCTCGTAGCGGCCGTTCTCGTTGTCCAAGCTCAGGTGCTCGCCCAGGTACAGCAGGATGGCCTTCTGCAGCAGCTCGTTGCCGCGCACGTCCGAGGACGAGAAGCGCCGCATAGTGCCGCTCCGTCCGTGGTGCTCGGTCGTCTCGACCGTGTGCGTCACGTAGCTCTTCTTGAAGAGCGCGTCGCGGATCGCCTCGCGCACGGCGCGCAGCACCGCGAGCGAGTCCTTTCCGGACGTCGTGGCCGCCTGGATCACCGCCGGCACGGTCATGCAGATCATGAGGTCGTACACCGCGTGGCCCGTGCGCAGCGTGTTGATCACGCCGAACTCGAGCGCCGTCGACTGCATCGTGGGCTTGTGGGTGGTGACGTGGTGAAGAGGTGGCGGAATGGGGAATGAGTGGCCAACTGAGAGCGGGCTCTGGCCGCGGACCGAGGGAGTCAGGAACGGACTGCTCGCTCAGGCTCTCCCCTTGACCTGCTGAGGAATGGTGCAACTGTACCCAACGAACATGACGTGAGCGCCTCAAAAAGGTTACCCATGGGACATCCCCCAAGTTCGACAGGAACACTCGGCGGGTTTACGCGAAGGAGCTGCTGAGACGGATGGACAGTGGGGCCTCTACTTGGAGACTATCATACAAGGAAGGATTCTTTTCGCAGCCGTGCGAGTGATGGTTGCCTGCGTGAGTGACGGTGGCGGTTTCTCTACCAAACGGGGACATCGGATTATACAGAGCAGGTACCTCTAGCGACACAGCTTTAGCTACACCGGTTTACAGAAATGATAGATTTACGGAGAAACGATGGGTGAACTTCAGAATGAGCTCGTCGCCTTTCCTCCCGCACGTTGTCGTCACCCACGGAAGACGCTCACAGTTCTGTCCAGCCTGGCAAAGCGCTCGAGCTCTCCGCACCTCATTCCCAATCCCACCAGCTCCCCCACACGCACTCGCATATCGATGGACCTTGACGCAGTGTCGTCGATCCTCAACGCGGCGGGCTCTCCCCTGCTTCACGCAGCGAACGCGACCGCGGCCTCGACAATGACAACCATGAGCGGCTCGGCCTCGGGCAACCTGCTGTTGGATGGACTCTTACTGGCTGCCGTGCCATTGGGCTTGCAGTTTATACTCTCGCCGGAAGGCATCAAGGACGTGTGGAAGAAAGTGCGGGTGGCGCTGATCGGCGACCCGGACGCCGGCTTCGTGTTCCGCGAAGTCACGGCCACGACCACCTTCGGCGAGTACTACGTGCAGGACGAGGACGAGAACCGGCACGGCCACCTGCTGCAGAAGGCGATCCTCACGCACGTGGCCGACGTGGTGCAGAGCCAGCTGCGCGGCAAGGACGTCCGGTACGAGATGGTCGAGCGCGAGCTCGACGACGACATCGCCC
This sequence comes from Globisporangium polare, assembly GCA_023333845.1. NCBI lineage: Eukaryota > Oomycota > Peronosporomycetes > Pythiales > Pythiaceae > Globisporangium > Globisporangium polare. The sequence continues at coordinate 1,326 of JAASFQ010000756.1, read as the reverse complement.
AGGTCCTCGAGGACAGCAAGCCGACCAAGAGCAACGAGGACTACGAGTGGACGGATGAGGGCAAGCAGAGCCAGCAGTACGAGGCCATCAACCGCCTGCGCGTGGGCTCGATGCCCAAGCTCGGCGAGTGGATTGAGGTGCAGCCCCGGGTCTTCTTTCAGCAGTGCGCTGCTACCGTTGAGGAGGACGACGGTGGCGACTCTGGTGGTGGTGGTAGTGGTGGTGGAGACAACAAGCGCAAGGGCAGCAAGACCAAGGACTTCAAGACGCGCTTCAGCTTCAAGTCGGACGCCAAGGACGGCTCCAAGAAGATCGACAAGCTCATCGAGGAGGCCTTCGTCAGGTTCCAGCTGCTCGAGCTCACCAAGCTCGCGAGCGACAAGAAGAAGTACATGTTCGTGCAGACCCACAAGGCCGTCGAGGCCGTGTCTTCCGGTGACGACGCTAATGACAACAGTGGCTCTGGTAACGGGGATAAGACGACTGCGGTCGTGGTCTACAAGCGGTACGCCCTGGGCGAGGAGAAGACGTTCACGAACCTCTTCTTCGAGGAAAAAGCCGCGCTCGTGCAGCTTCTCGACAACTTCATGGCGCACTCTGGCAAGTTCGCGATCCCGGGTTTCCCCTACAAGCTCGGGTTGCTTCTCCACGGCCCACCGGGGACGGGCAAGACGAGCCTGATCAAGGCTGTGGCGCAGCACACGAAGCGCCACATCGTAACGATCTCGCTCGGCAAGATCAAGACGAACCAGGAGCTCATGAACGCGCTCTTCGACCTGCGCTTCAACGTCGAGGGCGTCGCACTGCCCATCAACATGACCTTCGAGGACGTCGTGTTCGTCATGGAGGACATCGACTGCGCCGCCTCGGTCGTCATGGCCCGCGACAACAAGACAAGCAAGGCCTCTAACAGCCGCAGTGGCAGTCGCTACAAGCGCCCATCGTCGTCCCAGTGGTCGGCCTCGGCCTCGGACAAACTCAACCTCTCGGGCTTGCTGAACGTGCTCGACGGCGTGATCGACTGCCCAGGACGCATCGTCATCATGACGACGAACCACCCGGAGAAGCTCGACCCGGCGCTCATCCGCCCAGGACGCGTGAACAAGAAGATCGAGTTGGGGTACATGGGCCGCGAGAACATCCAGAGGATGATCGAGTACTACTCCCAGGAGGCCTTCACCTTAGACCAGGAGAAGGCTTTGGACGCCATTGTGAGCTCTGAGAGCGGTAAGAAGATCACGCCCGCGACGGTGGAGGCGCTCTCGGCCGAGTTCGACGACATCACCGAGGTGCTCAACGCGCTCGAAATGCTGCAGAGTGGAGGAC
>JAASFQ010000755.1:0-14979 GCA_023333845.1 Globisporangium polare | reverse complement strand
TGCTGCTGGTTGTCCTGCTGGAGAACCTCGCGCAGGATACTGGCGTCCGTGTACTCGTCCTCAACAAGGTTGCTGTCACCAGAGCTGCTGCCTGCAGCGAACAGTGGGCCGCTTGACTGGAACTCGTGCGGGTGCTGCTGCGGAGGCCAGGAGCTCACGTCCTCGTGCTGCCGGCGGCTCATCGGTTGCACCGCAAAGCGCGCTGGCGGGTCGAATCTCTCCAACTGCTGCGACGGCGATTGCTCGAAACCGAACGAGCTGTCTGCGGTCGTCTCTGGGTACAGCGTGTGACTCTCGTGGCGCCATCGCAGGTCGTAAGACGCATGGTGCTGCTGCTGCTGGAGCACCTGCTGTGGGTGAAGGGGATACTGCTGTGTGTAGCTCCTCGTGCCTTGATCGCTGGACGTGAGCTCATCCGCGGTGCTGTGGCTTGTCGCGCTAGACGCCACCATGCGCGACGTGTACGACTCGCGCAACCGCTGCATGTCCGCCGTCGTGAGTATCGCTGGCGGGGGAGCGTGAGCCGAGAAGAGCGCGTGTTCCTCTGGCTCATACTGATGATGTTGCTGTTGGTGGTGCTGCTGGTGTTGGCGCATGAGCATCGTCGTGCTGGTCTGTAGAACTACGTAGCGAATTACCGGACAGCGATGAGATTGAATGAATGACCGAGCGGACAGGCTGGCTTTTTGACTGCTTGACCGGGTGTTTCGCTCCTGGATTGGATTTTCACAAGTGCGCCTCAAAGTGAGAGGGGTGAAGGAACGGAGGGAGCGACGTGCTGCTCCGCGCGCGAAAACGATGCGACAGCTCAACGAGGAGGAGAGCGCCAGGTGGTTTCGACGAGGAGATCGCTGCGTCCTCCGGGTTTTCTCGAAAGAGCGATCGGCTTGAGCTGTTGAGGCATCCACGGGAATGCGCGCTCTCTCTCTCTCTCTTTTTAGCCCAGCCAGACGTCGATATTTTACGGCTGTGTCTGCTGATCGTGTGGCTCGACCGCAGACACATATTCAATAGGCAGCCCGCAGGCATGAAGGCCAGAGCGCTGGGCTGCGAGAGACCAGTCAGTGGGCTGCGGCTGCGGCTTTGCGAGCCGATGATGGCGTGAAAGCAAAATACTGGGAAATGCTCCGCATTGGTTTTCACCTTTCCGTCGACGTGGAATTCATTGCTGTATAAACTGATCGGAGGCACAAACCCAGTTGTACCGTACGTACGGTATTTGTGGAACAGGGAGCGCAAACGCAAGATGCAAAGGAATTCTGCGTCCAAATGTGTGCTCGGAGGGCGTGAGCAGCTCAAACACTCGTAAAGAGCTGACGGTGGTCGTCAGCACGTGGCGAAATCCCCATAGAAGAGCCCTCAGCAGATGGACTGCTGGTTTACGACCCGTGCGGCAAATGCCTGTAATCATGAAGATTTGGTGCTGACGGCTCGCTCAAACAGGTCGAATTGGAGAGGCCCTTTCGCCACAGACGTGTCGATGGAAATGGTCACATCGGAGATTACTTTTCACGACATGATGGCTCCGAGTCAACCTCCGAGCTTCAGTTAGGCTCATCTTGCATGCGGGGCTTTCCTCTCTCTCGTAAACTGCTCGTCCAGGTCATGCTGAAAACTCAAAGTGGCGAGATCTCGCCGCTTGAAGGCGGGGAATCGGATCTCGCGGCTCCATTTCGCAGCCGCAGCTTAGTAGATCCTCATCACTCACGGTAGTTTGTTTTGCACAACTTCGCCCACGCGAGAGACCCCTAGGAAGCTTCGAAGCGGACGCAGGTCCCTCTGAGGCTAAGAAAGACGGCACTGGTTGACCTCGAAGGGCCTCTGCAGATACCGAGCGCAGCCAATTTAACGCATGCAATCCGCTGCTATTGAGAGTGGAAGCTTGCATTCCTCGTCAGACCACTACACGAAACTACAAGATGCCTGATGTGTCATCCTACAGATCTCAAGATGCAGGTCAACGGTGGGGACGCTTCCCATTTGCTTTTGAAGCGACTTGGAAGGGACTCTGGTCCTAGTAGTTTGCTGAGTGCTGAGGATCACCCGCATACCATTGCAGCGGATACGCACAAGAATCACTGTGGTGGTGGAGTTAAATGTCAAGGCGATGAGGTCGCCACGGACTGCTGGTGTTGACTCGCGTTCAGTGGCATGAACCGAGGACGTTTGGCTTTCGAAGTTGCAGGTTGCGCTGCAAAATTCGGGTTGGAGAAGTTCTTGGTCGAGAACAAAAAGGTGGTGGACGACTTCAACTATTTGGCATCTCCGTGCTGCAACTCCTCTTTCACTTGGATAAAGTATGGACACCGCGACTTTCCGAAAAGTGTTTTGTATACGCCTCCCGGATAAGCTGGTTTTCAAAGATTTTGTTGTGAATGCTTGCTGAAAGTCACGAGCTCATAATGTATGAAAGCACGAGGGTTTTGCTGTCTTGCGGGTGCCAAACGTCGCTCCTGTTTTGTCACACTTGAAGGTGTGCCAAAAGAGGTCAACGACTGCGGTGTTGACAGGGCGAAGAAGCGGCCTCTCGTCACCATCATCATACTGAACCCAAGTCAAACGGCTGCTTTCACCAAAATGAAGTGGTCCACGTCACGTGCAACGTGGTCAGATGTGGACCACATCATGCGCAAACCGTGTTCAGACCGACCGACACGAAAGCAAGTCAAAAAAAGCGCCAAGGAAAGCCCACGGCGACCATGACGACGACGACGACGAGCGCTTCGTGGCTCAGGCCACAGCTGCTGGTACTGGCGCTCACGACACTTCTGCTGCTGGTGCCAGCGCAGGTGGCGGCCATGAAGCAGTCGTGGTCCTTTGAGACGGAGGACCGCGAGCAGTTCCTCATCGAGCGCTTCGGCTTCGGCCGCGCGGGCCACATGGACGTGCGCGTGCGCGACGTCTCCTTCTCCGTCACGGGCGTTCAGCTGGACGACGACGCGAGAAAGCAGGTGCACGCCGGGCTGCTCTTCGTCCACGTACGTTCTCTTGGTATTGCTGTGTGCCTGTGCATATGAGTGTCGTTATGCGATCGGCTTGACTGACTGACTGACTGACTGGAATGGCGCGATGCTTCTGTATGGGAACGTGTAATAGGAAGACGCGCTCTGGGACACGATGCAGTACCTGCAGGACGCGCGCGACGGCGGCTTCGAGCGCTACTGCGTGCTGCAGAACCGCTCGAGCGACGTCTGGATCGACTTTGCCGACGACGCCACCTGGTAAACCAACGCGCTTCATCATCACCATCTCCACTATCAGCCCACGTCATTATCCACTCTTCCCAACTGTGCGTATCTATGTAGGAACCTGAACCGCGCGATCGCTAATACCGACGAGACCGCGCTCACGCCGGGCTTCTACTACCTCTTCTTCGCGCACTGCACACCCGACCTCCAGATCTCCTTCCACGTATGTCTGTCCGCCTTCAGTACACAACCCGTATACGCACGACAACCGTGCCAGCAGGACCTCATTGCTGACTGACTCATTGTATATCGTACGTTGATGTAGATGGAGGCGGAGTTCAAGAACGGCGCGCTCAACTACCTCTCGGCGGGGGACTCGCCGCTGCCGAGCGTCTACTTGTTCATGAGCTTCGCGTTCCTCTTCGCCGCGGCACTCTGGCTGCGGTACCTGCGTGCCAACGCGATCCACGTACGTGCTTGTGTATACGTACAGTCGCGTGTATGGCTACCTAGAAAACTCACGCTCGCCATCCTATCCACACACCACAGATCCACAGCGTGCACCACGTGATGACTGTGCTCGTCGTGTTCAAGACCGTGTCGCTCTTCGCCGAGTCCATGCGGTTCTACTACATGAAGACCCACGGCGACACGCTTACGGGCTGGACAACCGTGTACTACGTCTTCGTGTTCCTCAAGGGCGTGACGCTCTTCGCGGTCATCGTACTCATCGGCACGGGCTGGTCGCTGCTCAAGCCGCACCTCTCGAGCCGCGACAAGTCGGTCATCTCGGTCGTGCTCGTGCTCCAGGTGCTGAGCAACACGGCCATGATCGCGCTCGAGGAGAGCGCCGTGGGCACGCGCTCGTGGGTCACGTGGCGCGATTTACTGCACCTGCTCGACCTCCTCTGCTGCTTCGCGATCCTGCTGCCGATCGTCTGGTCCATCAAGACGCTGCGTCAATCGGCGTTCACGGACGGCAAGGTGCACATGAACCTGCAGAAGCTCACGCAGTTCCGCTCCTTCTACCTGAGCGTCGTTACGTACATCTACTTCACACGCATCGCGCTCTTCCTGCTCACGGCCTCGCTGCCCTACGACGCCACGTGGGTGGCCGTGCTCCTCGGAGAGGCCGCGTCTGCAGCGTTCTTCACGGTCACGGGCTACCACTTCCGGCCGGTGATGCAGAACCCGTACCTGGAGGTGGCACCACACCACATCGAGGCGCTCGACGAGTTCTCGATCGACGACAGCGACGACGACCTCGAGATCCAGCAGCAGCAGTCGGTGCCGCTCCAGCGGAGAAGCGACGCGCTCAAGCTCAACGGCTCCTATCGGAATGGGCTCTGAGTTCTGAGCTCTGAGCTCGAAGCTTGGGATTCACAAAATCATGAAGCCTGGGGCTTGTGACAAGGGACTACTGCTGTGCGCTGTGCTTACCTGATCGTGTGGACCGGATTTGGCTGTGGTAGTAGGTTTTTTTGAAGGAGAGATAGAAGGCGAATAGATTTGGAGTATATGTAGCTGCTGGAATGGGCTTCTCGTGTGTGTTTGCGGCTATTGGACATGCCACTGGGGATTCACATGTCCGGACACTTCATAGCCAACGGGATTCTATTGCTGTAGCGACCAAAGTGGCTTGAGCGACGAGCTTGCTCGCCATCCAAAGTCGTCGCCAATTGGACCGCATTTCAAGTGCTTTTTGTGATTACGAGAGGCAGGAACGATGGAGAAAACCCTCTCGTTATGCGATCTCATTGGCTGAAAATAGATATTTCCTGACTCGGTTTTGGTTCGTTTGTTGACAAGCATCACAACAGCAAGAGAGAACGAGGAAGCGAGCGTGTGGGTGAGCTGCACGGACGGACGGACGGACGAGCGAGCGAGTGAGAGAGAGAGAGAGAGAGAGGGCAACGCTGTGGAGCATGGCGACCGCAGCGACGACCGAGCGCGCCGAGCTGCTCAAGCTCAAGGGCAACCAGTGCTTCCAGAAGGCCAAGTTCAACGCCGCCATCGACATGTACACAGAGGCCATCGTACGTTCTCTCCATGCGTGTCGCTCTCTGTGCGTGCGAACGACTGGCAGCCACGTTTTTATCGGCCGCTGATGCTACTGTATGAAGAGATGACCGACTGGTGTGCTGACGCGTAGTGGTTCTCTCTTTCTCACACACAAACACACACAAACACAGGTGCTGGACCCGTCCCAGTCGACGTACTACTCGAATCGCGCGCTCTGCCATAGTAAAGTGCGTTCAGCTCTGACTTTCCCCCTCCTACGTGGGATGGGCCTTGCATCAAAACTCGATTAACGCTTTGTGTGTGTGTGGGTGTCGTGGTGCGTCGTATGCTGGTCGATTGTATAGCTGGAGCACTGGGCGTTATGTCGAGACGACTGCGTGCAGGCGCTCAAGTGCGACGCGCTGAACGCCAAGGCGAGCTACCTGCTGGGCACGAGCCAGATGCACCTGCAGTGCTTCGAGGACTCCTTTGAGGCGTTCAAGAAGGCGCTCTCGAGTGCCGAGAAGACCAATAAGTCCAAGTCCTTCCAGCAGGAGATCGTCGTGGAGCTGCGTCGCGCCAAGAAGACCCAGTGGCAGTACGACCAGACGGTGCGCATCACGCACCACGAGGGCATGAAGGCGCAGCTCGCCGAGCTCTTCCACGCCAGTTACAAAATGCAGGACCCTTCATCTTCACACAACAACCTGGACGCGCTCATGGCGTACATGGAGAGCCTGGTGGTCAAGCACGAGCGCGACCATCTGTACCCGGGCGAGATCCCCGAGTACTTTGTCTGTCCCGTGAGCATGGAGATCATGGTGGACCCCGTGAGCACCCCGAACGGCGTCTCGTACGTTATTGCTGGCATGCCATTGCTGTATCAGTAGTAACTATAGACTGACTGCGGCTGTGTACTAACACCGTGGTACTTACACTGGTGCTTGTATTTGTGAGCAGCTACGAGCGCAAGTGCATTGAGGAGCACCTGCGCAAGAACGGCCCCGTGGACCCGCTCACGCGCAAGAACCTCACGCTCGAGATGCTGCGACCGAACGCGGCGCTGCGATCGGCCATCCAGGACTTTCTGGAGAAGAACCCGTGGGGCTTCGAGCACTAGCTAGTCCTTGGTTGGTTGGATGGGCTCTTCGTTTCGTGGTCGCTTGGCTACCTGCGCAGTGGACAGTGGACAGGAGAGCGAAAGAGAGCCGCCATCAAGCTACAGAGGCGAAGAAAGAAAGAGAGGAACGCAGGCTACCAATAATTCTATAGGCGGCGCTAACTTATCACCACGACACGCTCGCTCGTATCCCCTTGTGCCTCGTGTTGTCCTTCGCATTGCGAAGTCGAGCAAGCAAGTTGCGCAAGCGAGCGAAGCCATTTGACTTTCGCCATTCTCGAATATTCACTTTGTCGAATTTCGCCAGTTCGTCATTCTCAGAATTTCGGAGAATGCGTGTGTTATTATTAGGTACACTATCAATCGATTTTGAGAGGGATTGCGGAACTCGAAACCTTCTTCCTTCCAACAGACACACTGGAAGCAGAAGCGAGCAGCTCAAGAAGAGATCGACGACGGCTTGGCTCCATGGCTGTTGTCTCTGCTGCTGGTGTGGCTGCGAGGTCCCATCACGGCGAGGACGCGCTCCTCCTGCGCGTGCTCCACATCAACGTCGCGCTCGTGGAGTTCCTGCCGCTCGCGGATGCCGTGCGGTTGCTGAGCGTCTGTCGCACGCTCCGTCACGACGCTGTGCTGGCGAGCCACGCGCTGCGCACCAACGCGAGCACGAGTCATGGAGACGCAGGCTGCAGCAGCGACTGGTGTGCTTTGCGACCCACGACGGCGTTCTTCGACGGCCGCGAGTGGGCTTTCTGTGGCGGTGCGTTGGATTCCAGCTGCGATATGTCGTCTCGCGATCCTGGCTCGAATGGTATCCCCAGCAAAAGTATCAAAAGTATCAAGAGCACTGGCGGTACTACTACCAAGCGCGGCGTAGTGAAGCACCAGCACTTGTATGCTGCGCAGAGCCTATCGATCGCGGGCTTTGTGGCGCAGCGGCTGTACAAGTGGAGCTTCTCGTCGGTCTCGCTGCGCTGCCGCGTGGAGGAGTGGGAGTTCTGGCAGCGCGTGCACGACACGCGGTTCGTGTGTCGGCCATTGGTCGTACCTCTGCGTTCTCTTCCTCTTGCCAACCAAGTGCTCAAGACTCATCAGCAGCGCTGGTGGCTTTCCGATCGAGACGCAGTGCGAGCAGCTCTCAATACGGTGTACCCTGGCTTTGGCGACAGCTTTTTATCTCATCCACCATCAACGAGCGAGATACCAAGCCAAATGAGTATCAGGAGAGCCAACGACCTGCTTGGGTACCATTGGGACGCGATCGCCGTGTCCACAGCCGTGGACGGACACTCTTCGGCCTCGTGCGCACTCTGCGATTGGCGTGAGTGCGTGATCCGCGAGTACACGGCGCGCAGTCCGGCGATGCTCTCGCTCGGCACGACGCAGATCCAGCACCTGCACCTGGAGGAAGACGCGATTCTGCGCCAGATCCTGGGCTCCGAGGCACAGCTGCCCGAGTGGCTCCAAGGTGTCGCTATGGACCAACAGACGCTGGCTGAGTGGCTCTACTGCGCGCTCTGCCGCTACCACCGCCGGCAGTGCGAGACGTTCTACCAGCCGCTCAAGCAGCTCTTCGTGCAGCAAGGCTTTTCGTTTGTCGGTGCGGTGGACGTGGACTGGGTGGATGGCAATGGTGGCGAAGAGCAGCCCGCGCAGCTGCTGGCGGGGGTTTCTCCGTCCGGCTTTCTATGTGGACTCTATCGCATGGACCTCGCTGGTGCGCGCTAAGACGCCGGTTGCGTTGCATCATGGTAGCATGGTCGAGGCCTGCGTAAGCAAGCGACGGACCACGAGTTCTCTGAAGATGTGTCAACCTGGTCTGGTGAAGAGCTTTTAAGGATTGTTTCTAGCGCGTCACAAGTCTGCGGCTGTCAGCGACATCTTATCTTTTTGGTACTGTATCCTTTGGTGTGGTCAATGGCCGTTCGCGTCGCTTGCACGCACCCCGCCCATCAAGTTGGCGGATGAGCACGACCTTCGAGCTGACCTCTCGACAGCACTGCTGTCGCATGCGACGGGCAAGCAATGGTGTCGACTAAGGGGGGTAAGTAAGAAAGAGATGGGGGACAGAAGCCCGTGACAATCAGCTCACGATACGCGTGTGCCATTACAAACGTCAGGACCTGAGCCATGGACGGGGATATGGCATACAGTCTGCACACGGGCGTTCTGCATCCAGAGCCAAGAGATCTGTTCAAGCGAAGACGCAGCTGAGAGCACGATACCAGGTGAATAGACCTCTTTGGCGCTCAAGCAGCAGCAAACAACAGCCTGGCGGGTCCTCCTGGATGTTGTACCGACAAGTGTTGAAACAACGCGATTTGGGACCTGTCGGTTGGAATGTGAACGCTTCCTCGCGCATCTCACAGGTGCGACTGATGGCTTTGTCAGCCTGAAGACGCTCGTGTCGCGAGGCCGTCAAAGAGTGCTCGTGTCGTGTCGTGCCGTTTGGGCGTCAAGGTTGATGGCTGAAGGTCCAAGCGCCCGACCTCTCGACAGAGCAGACGACTCCGAGCCAAAGGCTTCACGATCGCGAGTGGTGGAGGTTGTTCGAAGGTTGCGCGGAGGCTTTGGATTCTCAGCCAGAACAGGGCGGCATTTACCGGCTTTCGCCCAAAATACGGCTCAGTCTCACAGATGCTGTCAAAGAAAGGTCTTTTTCTAGCAATTTGAAGAGCAAAAGAAGGTGCAGTGCGCGTCAAGATCTCAAGGAGCTCAACAGAAACCCCACCTTATTCTGTAAAACGCACTTCGTGTACGGCTGTATCCACCTGACGCCATGCCACAATCAACTGATGAAGAAACCGTCGTCACCTTCTCCTCCAAAACGCCAATTTCCATGAGCTGCTGCAAGAGAAGAGAAGAAAAAAGGAGGGCAGCACAACCCCCGCCCAAGCGTCGCGTCCCCCAGTGCGCAGCACGCCCACGCGCTGGTTGCCTGTCTGGTGGCTGTTTGAATTTGCGCGCGTGCTGCAGGATGCGAAACTACGTTACAACCGACAGTCGCTTCACCAGCGACCGACCAAGTGCGGGAGAGACGCCATCCGGCAAGGGAAGAGAGCCTTGGGAAAGAACAGCTGGACCCACGCACAAGCAAGCCGTCCAACCCAACGGAAAGGCAGACGCTGGCGAAGAAGCTCGCTCATTCCGCACTCGCAGCCGTCGCAGAGAAGCCGCAGCAACCCGCCGCCGCCGCAGAGAAGCCGCAGCAACCCGCCGCCGCCGCAGAGAAGCCCAAGCGCTTCATTCATTCACGCAGTCGCTCACTCGATCGCCAGGCAGTCGCGTTCCTTCTGTCTCTTGTGTGTGTGTGTGAGTGAGTGTACGGGTCATTATCCATCTGCTGGTGTCGTTGCTGTTGCACGAGCACGAGTCGATTCATTAGCAGGCGGAAGAGAGAGAGAGAGAGAGAGAACGAGAAGTAGCGGAAGTTGTCTGTTGAAGAAGCGCGATGCAGGAGAATCGAGCGGAGCCGACGCCTTCGACAGCGCAGCGAGCGCCTGATGCGAGCGGTCGGAGTCACCATCAGCCGCCTCCTTCGATGACCACGCAACGAATGCCAGAAGCAAGTAGCAGTCGGAGCCACCACCAGCAGCAGCCGCCGAGCACGTCGAGGAGCAGTCGCTATGAGGCGCCACCGGTGTCGCAGGGACCGCTCACGGCCGAGCGCAGCATGATGGATGCGATTCGCATGAAGCTGGAGCGCGCGCAGCACCGGCTCGCGCAGCAGCACGCCGTGCGGAGCGCCACGCCTGGGAGCTCGCGCTACTACCCGCCCAACTACACGAGCACGAAGGCACGCACACCGGCGCCGGCGGTCAAGTCGGTCAAGCTCGAGGACTTCTCACTGCAGCAGCAGCAGTACGTGCCGCAGCCGCCGCCGAGCTCGACCACGAGCGGGTACATGGGCGCCTACCCGCCACAACCGCCGAGCACGTATCGTGGTGGATTCGTCGACCATAACGCCAGCCAGCGCCATCACCACCACCATCATCAACAACCGTCGCAGCACCGAGACCGAGCAGCTGCGCCGCCAACAGCGAGTACGCGTCCAAGTCGCCAGTCTGTACCTGAATATGTGAGAGAAGTGCCAGCGCGTAGCTCCCGACCGAGCGCGTCTCACCGCCAGCAGTACCCTCCAGAGCTCCAGTACAAGAGCGCTTCGCGGACCACCACGACAGCGGACTACCAGGGAACGCCGCTGTCCTCGGCCGCGCCTTTCCTCGTGTACTCGACGTCGCAGAAGCCATCACAGAAGCCATCGCACCAGCCGACTTCGCAGGCACCAGGACACCGGTTCGCACCGCCGTCGCCAATGCAGGTTCCTGAGCCGTCGGCCCACGTGACCAGAGCTAGCGAGACGGATCGCCTGCACCGTCACCATCGCCACGACCGAACAAAGGAGCCGCCGGCGTCCGCGATGCGATCGGCCATGCAACCTCCGCCGAGCTCGCGTGTCCGCTTCGCAGGAGACTCGGATGACGAAGAGGAGGAGCGGATGAGAGTGCAATACGAAGCAGACCGCGCGCGTGAAGCAGAGAAGGCGAAGGCGCGCCAGCGTGAAAAGGAAGAGTCGCGTCGTGAATTGTTGCGCCAGGAGCGCCAGAAGGGTGCGCTGTCGCACGACGCGGCGGAGCAGCAGCCCACTGAACGGCAGGAGCGCACGCGGAGAGGCTCGCTGCCGGCTCCGCCAAAGTCCGAGATCGACGTGAACGTGTTCGAGCAGGTCAAGTACGGTATCCCTGCGTCCCCCACTGGACGAATGCGCCGGATCGGCAGCTCGACTTTCGCTCCTCCACCAAAGTCTGCGATCCAAGCGTCGGCGTTCGAAGAGGCCCCTATTCGTCGACGCAGTTCGGCAGCTGACGAGATGTTTCAAAATAAGGCAGACACTTCCAAGGATCAGGCAGAGATGAACAATGTGAAGAGAGATCTCAGCAGCGACGAAGATGACTACAAGACGCCGCCGACCTCGCCTTCTTCAGGCGGATCGGGTTCATCCGGGCGAGCTTCGGTGACCGAGGAGCCGCCACAACGCCACGTGTCACCTGAATTGACCAGCGTCGTGCCTGAAGCGCCGACGCCAGCGCCGATCCCGGTCAACGTGCGCCCGCCTCTTGCCAACAGCGAGTATGACCAGAGCTTGTTCCAGAAGCCGAGCGCGTCGCCGTCGAAGAAGTTCTACCTGTCCATCTGGGACGAGACGGACGAAGAGGCGATCATTTCGTCCTCGACCGACGCTGTCACGCCCAAGCAGCAGACTCCGAAGGCTGCTTTGATCTGGGATATTGAGGAGAAGGACGATCAAGAGGAGGACGAGGAAGACATCGACGGCCGCAACAGCCCCGGGCCGAGCCAGAAGCCATCGCCGGTGAAGGAAGAGATAACCGTTTTCAAGCAGGAGGAGCGGCCCGTGCCTCCTTCCAACCAGGAAGACCACAACTCGGAGAACGTTGCGCCGCCCAACCACGATCTGTCCCCAAAGGCAAAAGACGCCGCCCCGGAGGTGAGCTCCAACCAGGAGCTCTCGCCAGAGATGAAGCCCGCCTCTGCTCAAGCTCAGCTACCGCCACCTTCGTCGTCAGCGTACTTGGGTAGCCGAACTGCTTCACCAGCACGACCGGATCTGCGGTCTCGCATCAGCGCTGCAATCCAGGCGTTCAACTCGCCCGAAGCTGTGGTCTCGAAGGCCGAGCGGTCACCACCACCACTTGCACCATCGGTGCTTTCTCCACCACCACCTCCAGCATCGCCCCCTTCGCCGCCGCGTCCACAGCCTGCTTCTGAGCCGCGCGCGCTGCCGACATCGTCCATGATGCCTTCACGCTCTTCGGCGGCGTTCCAACGACCTCCAAGCACGACTGTGAGCCGCCCGAGTGTGACTCGTCCACGAGCACCGCTCGTGCCGCCTGCACCTCCAACAACGCACACTTCAAGAAGCCACCTGCCTCCGCCGCCGTCCCGCTCGACGCTGGGCAGCCAGACTGCGCGCCACCTGCGCCACCGAGAGCCACAGGAGCTGCGACGCCAGCTACCGCCGCAGATCGCGGTGCTCTCGGGCCTCTCGAGCGGTCCCATCACGTTCCCGCTGGACGAGTACTCGTTCTACGAGATCGTGTGGCGCACGGGCGAGTTCGGCTTCTCGTTCCAGCGCGTGTACTCGGAGGAGCACGGCGACTACAAGAGCGAGATGTTTCTGCGCATGCTGCTCAACACGGACCGCGGCACGTGCCGCAGCTTCCACGACGTGCGCGTGGGCGACATCCTGATCAAGATCGGCGACACCAAGGTCTCGGACCTGGGCTTCGACACGGCGCGCGACCCGGGCTCGGCGCTCACCAAGTATTTCACGGAGCTGCGCATGCAGACGCCCATCCGCCTCGTGTTCCAGCGGACCGAGGTGCTCGACTGGGAGGGCGGCGTGGAGCTCTAACACAACAAAAGCGGGCGTGGCGTGCATTCCGAATCAACTGTGTCCGTGAATTATGCCTGGACGCTATAAGAAATCACATAAAATACAGTAGTAGCCTTTATAGTCCCTTGCAAGTGTGAGCTCGTGATTGCCCTTGACTGATTGCCTTCAGTTTCGTTTGCTTCGTTACGCATCAACTGAGGTCTCGCAGCAGCGCTTCTGGCTCGTCTTCGTCTTCACCACCAGCATCCAGGTCTTCCTCACTCCCACTGTCCTCATCAGCTTCGTCATCATAGCCACCGTCAGCGCACTTGTACTCATACTCGTGTCTCTCCACCGTCATGGATCGCATACGCTGCACGATCGACTCGGACGCCAGCTTCCGGCACGACGCCACGGACGGGCGAGCGCTTGTCGGATCGACCCAGGTGCTAATCACCTTACTGTCCATACTGCTGCCGCCAGTAGCAGAAGAAGAACGGTTCGCGGCCGAGGCGGACAGTGGCCTCTGCTTCTGCTGTTGTGCTACCGCCTTCAGGTGCGTCGTGCTCAGCAATCGAATCCCAAGCGCCTCGGTCGAAATGAGCTCTTCGCTGCTGCTGTTGTGGCGCCGCAGTGGCCTCCTATTATACTCGCCGCCACTAGCAGACCAATCGTTTGCGTTGTACGACGGAAGCCTGCTCGTCGAGGCCGTGTGCTGCTGTTGATGGTGGCGCGAGATGTTGCGCAGCAGGTTGCGGCGCTCGCGCTCCTGCTCGGACCACTGCGTCCTGCTGTACGACTTGCGCGCCGAGAGGATGCGCTGCAGCAACCGCTTGTTCTCGTCCTGGATCTGCACTTGCGTGCGCCTGCTGGTTGATTTGCCCGTGGTGAAACGCAGCGTCGAGCCGTTCGTGTCGGCAAAGTTGTTGCGCATCGTGGCTGAGTGGTGCATGTACAGTGGGTGGCACGCGGCTGGGGGCACACCTGGTAATGGCAGGCTGTCGTGCTGCAGGCAGTAGTTGTGCGCTTTGTCGGGGACTACGATCGTGTTTCGACTGCTGTTGTTGGTACCAGTCTGGGCTAGTCTGGTACTAGCAGAACTGTTCTTCTTAGGCTTGGGTTTAAGCTTGCTGGTCCTGGACTGAGGTTTGCTGCTGGTAGTGCTGGCATGGCTGCTGTTGTCCAGTGCGACGATCTTCTTGATCAAGACGAGGTTCTCGCGGTCGATCTGCCTCTGGCGCTCCTTGGCCGCCGGCGACTGCGACCTCGAGACGAGATTCACTGGATTTGAGTGAGAACCTGAGCCGGAGCCAGTTGCTGATGCACGAGTATCGCTGCTTCGAGTCGCAGAGTGCGGGCGACTGGTGATGCTGCCGCTTGAGCCACGCGCCGTCAAGCCAATCGCTCTCTGGTGCACCATGAGATAAGTACACAAGGAGAACCTTTAAGACTTGTAGTAGCTTAGAAGCTGAGTGGCATGGATAAGGCGGACGCACGTGAGTGGGCGACGTGCTGCGGCTGAACGACGCGTGGATGCTCTCGAGGCGCGCACGGTGCTGCTGCAGCTCGCTCTCGCGCCACTGCTCCTCGAGCAGGCGGTTGCACGGCTGCCACGTGAACGCACGCGACATTCTCGACCCCCAGCCTTTTCAGTCTCCTTGTAGCGCTTCGTAGTGCTCTCGGAGCGACTGGAGTGCAGTGTCAAGCGAGCCATAAGCAAGACGAGGTGTTCGCCCTGGAGATGAGCGAGCGCGTCTTATTCGAGCCAGGCTCGCGCTATTTCGAGCGCCACGGTCAAGGTCTCAGACTCTCTTCAGAGAGAGAAGGAACCGCTGAATCGCAGGACAGATACTTTAACGGACATCAGTCTTCGTCCTTCCTTGTGGGCTGCCCTGCGCGCGTCGTGCACACGACGAAGACGGCGGTCAGCGGGAGGCGCAAAGTCCAGCCGGGCCAAGCGAACTCAATCAAACCTCGGCCGCACACGAGTCCACGAGCGTCGGTCTCACCTCGAATCCTCCTGACCAGCTTGAGCATTTCATCAAAAGCGTACAACACGCAGCCAGGCGAGCCTTTGGGCATCGAGGATGGTGACGACAGAGAGAGAGAGACAAGATCGCAAACCGGAGAGGCGCTCTCGACCAGTCCTTCGGACCGTCTCTTGCGCAATTGCGACTTCCGTCAACACGCCTGCATGCAATCATCATCGCAATCACTCTCGGTCCTGGCGTTTCCTGAGCCAATCACATCACAGCCGACTGATCTGATCTGCTCCC
>JAASFQ010000754.1:0-15015 GCA_023333845.1 Globisporangium polare | reverse complement strand
GTCGTCCACGTCTCGGGCGTCGCCGACTGGAATGGCAAGATCGGGGGCATGAAGGTGCTCCCGCACGCCTTCTCTGTCGTCACCGTCGAGGGCAAAATGCTCTGCTGCAGTGCGCCGACGCGCCAGAGCGTGACCACGTGGTCATGACGCCATCTTGTATTTTGCGACCACGGCAGGGTTCCATGCGTCTTTGGCCCCTCCCGCGAGCAGCACGCAACCAACCAGCTAGCTCTCACCGCTCCACTGTGCCATCCTAGTTCCCTGGTATTACCTTGAGTCGCAGTTGTCCGCGTCCACGAGCTTGTCGGTATGCAGCAGCGCTTTCGCGCGCAGGAGCTCGTCGATACTCTGTGCGAGCGTCGTGCCGTGTAAGGCTGCAAAGAGCAGGAACGATTGCGAGCGCGACCTCAGCGCCTACAAGAGGTACGAAGTCTTGTCGCTGAGTGGGGTCTGCGCTTTGGTGGATTGGTAGTCCGCTTCGACATCCGCGAATATGTCGAGCGAGTATGGAACGGTCGGTGGGTGGTGGCTCGTCGAAGTTGACGCAGGTCTCGCTCGAGATGGATGTCGTCGCTCTCGCCCGACGACGGGTTCATCTGAGTAGCACGTTCGCCAGCGAGCGCCGAGGACTGAGGACACCGCATGTCCCTTTGCGCATGTATATCATCGCCCAGCCTGTGCAACTGCGATCTCAGCAGCATCCGCGAAAAGTCTCGGTCTCTTTCTGGCGCTTCAGCTCGCGCCGGAGCGGTTCTCTAGCGTCGGCCTCTGTACTCGCGCACGCGACGAGGGGCGATGCTGCGATCGATCGATCGAACGTTCGAAGAGCACGGTCACAGAGACCGTGCAGAACATGCAGAACGGCATGCGCTGGTCTTCTCCGACGAGTCGAGAAGCGTTCAAGGCGCTTCTCGTTGACTCGGACTAAATTCAGACAAATCTGATTTGAGGGGGGACAAAATGTTGTTTTATCGTTTTTGTTTGTGAGCGCCAAAAACGCGAATCCTCCTGCGAATATGAAGGAGCTCCAGGTACACGCGCGCGAGTCTCTGCTCTGGGTGCCCACGCTCCCCGCTCTCTTCTTTGTCTGTCTGTCGCTATGCCTCTAGTGCGCTCCTTGACCATGCGTCCATGTGTGTGCAGAGCTACCACCGCCCCGCGTCCGTCGCCGACCTGGTCGCGCAGATCGGCGTGGACCCAGCAAAGGGGCTCACGCGCGACGACGCCATGGCGCGCCGCGCGCTCTACGGCGCGAACCGCGTGACGCCGCCGATCAACTGCCCGTCGTGGGTTTGCTGCCTGCTGCCGTGTCTGCTGCGCACTGCGTCCATGCAGGCGTACCACGCCGCGCTGCCGAAAGAAGTGACTGTGCGGCGCAGCGGTCCTGTGGGGGACGCAAATGGCAAGACGACGACGCGCCGCATGCGCATGGACGCCATGAGTCTCGTGTACGGCGACGTCGTGGAGCTCCGTGCGGGCGACCTCGTGAGCGCCGACATGCGTGTCATCGAGTGCTCGCCGGACTGCGTCGTGGACCAGTCGACGCTGGCTGCTGATGACGACGACGATGGTGATATTGAAGCAGGCAGCGGCTCGTCGCTCATTCGAAAGCTGGTCGCGGTGGTCGACGATGCTAGTTCGCACAGCCACGGCCATAATGACCGCGAGCGCCACGACCCACTCGCGGCCAGAAACGTGTTGCTCATGACCTCGCGCGTGGTGCGTGGCACTTGCGTGGGCGTCGTCGTCGCCACGGGCAACGCGACGTTCTGGGGCCAGCTGCTCGCGCAGCACCAGTGGCCCGTGGCGTCGACGTCCAAGCGCTCGGGTCGCGTCAACAAGTACCCAGAGCACGAGCAGAACCAGCAACCAGACGAAGCGCACCGTCTCATGGACCAGAAGAGCAATACGAACTCCAAGGAGCTGCTCGTATAGGTTTGTGCTGTAGTAGTATTCACTACGGCCGTTGCCATGTTCGCTCATGGCTGTGAATGCAAAGTCTTTTTATTACCAATGGCTTCTGTGGGGTGGGGAATCTAGCGACATGACCTCATAGTGGTGGTGGTCGCGAAAGGCATTTGACTGGCTGGCTGGCTGACTTGCAGCAGGAGGCCGCTTAGCGTCGTCGACCGCCACCGGCAGGCGCGGCTGGGGCGGCGCCAGCAGCGGGAGCCGCCGCACCGCCGTCCGAGCCAAAGAGACTGAAGAGCACGAGCGGCAGCACGACGTACCACTACAGAATGAGAGGCAATGGACAATGGAGACAACGCGGTTAGTGGCCGATGGGCAATGGAGACGACGATAAGAAGGACATCAAGCAGGTTGACGTACGTATTTGCGCAGGAACGACTGGCTCTCGACCTCCTCAGCGGGCTCGTCCTCCGACTTGATGGGCTTGACGCCCTGCGGCGCGCGCTCCTTCTTCGCGGCGATCTGCTTTGGCGGGCTGATTAAGCACAGTAAACACGAGCCAAGCCAAAGAGAAAGCATTGCGTTAGACATGGCTATGGGCTCATTCCGTTAACCGCAGCAGAGCTATCGAGAAAGAACGTACGATGGTCCGTTCTGTGCCTTGAACACGTTGCCGAACGCGCCAAACTTGACCGACTTCAGGTCACGCTACAGTCGCACACAAGGTACATTTACGACGCACGATTAGATCTGTTAAATACGTGGTGAACGCATAGCCACTGGGCATACTGGGATCCAAAGTGCGAGGCCTTACCTTCTGGTACTCGGCGCAGGCGGCCGCTGGCACGTAAGGCGTGAGGTACTCGATCGCCACGAGCTTGCCGCTGTCCGACAGGTGGAACGCAAAGTTCTCGCGCATGCGCGTGCCCGCGAGCATGCACTACATGCACACATAACAACATATCAGAAGCCCATTCCGAGCCACCATGACCACTCAACACAGCACCATAACGTCACGCACCATTGGGATCGACGTCATGACGTACGGCGACGCCGGGTCGCTCGGGTTCGAGCGCGCGCGCACGCTGTAGTGGCGGTTCTTGGCGAGCAGCAGCTCGAGGTGGCTGATGTCGTCGCTCGAGAGCGTCGGGAGGTCCGAGAAGGTCACCTTGGGCTTGGGCAGCGCCGCGCTGAACACGATCTCCACCTTGCCGCGCTTCGTAAAGCTCTCGGCGCCGTCGCGCGACGGGATGTTGTGCTCCAGCTCCAGCTCGATGCGCGTGTCCACGTCTGCGACGCGCGAGACGCGCTCGTCGAACTCCTCGCCAAACTCCTCCTTGAACCTGTTAGTAAAGCAGAGCGCGCGCGCACGTGCCGATGGACAGCATGTTGGTTAGTGAGAGATGAGCATAACTTTGGCAATTCTGCACGGATCGCAGCGAATGAAAGACGAGAAGGCAGCTCACTCTGCGTTCTCGACCTCGCGCGGGTCGGCGTGCACGGGGGCGAGCGCCGAGAGCGCCAGCAGCGCCACGACGAGCAGCAGCACCACGCGCTGCATCTTCATCTTCATCATCTTCATCATCTTCGGCTTCGGCTTCGTGGCGATGTGGATGTGTCGATTTGGCCGCAGCTCCCTCCCTCTTGAAAAGGAGTCCTACATTCACGTGGTACACGCTATGCAACGATGCAGCGCACAGCGGCCCTTGTTTTAATGCACAGCTGCCAAAATCAGTGTCGTCCACCTAATTGCAGCGCCAAATGTACCAGCTGCGTACCAGTGCAGGTGGTACCGAAGAAGTGAGAACACTGGCGCGTGCGTGGGAGCTCAACTCGATTGGCTCACAACATTTTTGAGCGCGGAAAGCAGCGAAGCAGAGCAACATGGACTCGTGGGGTACGTGCGCTTGGACTGCTTGTTTTCTGACGGCTTGCGGGGCGTCTGCAGTGCGGTGTGGCATTGCTGCGCGTGTGGCTGGTCGAATAGAGCAAGTCGCGCTCGTTCGATTGGTGTGCGCCGCGTTCGGATTGGCGGAGAGATGCTTGAGCGGCGGCGGCAACAGGCGGCCGACTCAAGAACGGCGTTGACTGACGACTCGTGCCCTGTGTGTATGTGCTCTCTGCTGTGCTGCTGCTGATGTATAGACGATGACGAATTCGAGGTGCCTTCGTACGTACTTGCTACTGCATTGCTCTGGTTTCTCTGTGCGTGTTTGTGACTGTTTTGCTGACGATCACGGTGGAATGAATGGTGTAGGGTGGCGGAGAACTCCAAGGTGACCGCCAACTGGGACGACGAAGAGGAAGAGGAGGAGGAGGAGGTCTCCCAGGAGACCACGCAGACGAGCAGCGCACCAAAGGGCCCTCTCAAGCCAAAGCAGGTTTGTTCTTTAGGTCATGCTAGAACCAGTCGGTCTACTGAGAAAGGACAAGATGGCAAACCCGTTCCTTCTTTCTTTCTATCAATGCATTGCAGCTGAAGAAGATGAAGCTCAAGGAGATGGAGGAGAAGCGGAAGCTGGACGTGGCACTCACGAAGGCGCGTCTCGCCGAGCAGGCGAGCGAGACCGAGGCCGAGCGCAAGGCGCGCGAGAAGCGCTCGATCGAGGAGGCCGACTTCGAGGCCGCGATCGACGCGTTCGCGACGGTGACCAAGCCTGCGCCCGTGCCTGCGGACAGCGACGTGGACGCGGCGATCTCGAGCATGCGATTGCTCTCGCTCGCGGACCACGAGCAGTTCGGCGATGCCGTTGCGACGCGCATCAGCACGTCGAGCTCCATGCACGCGCTCGAATGCATAAAGGTGATCCTGACCAAGGGCTCGGTGAACCTCACGGCCGACGACATGAAGGACCTCACGACGATTATCAACGTGATCAAGAACGACAAGATCGCGGCCGCTAAGCCCAAGGGCAAGAAGAAGAAGGTCACGGGCAAGCAGGGCTACGCGAACGTCGAGCGATCCACGGGCGGCGGTGGCGCCGGCGGCAAGGCCGTCAACGACGAAGAGTACGGATACGACGAGTACGACGACTTCATGTAGACACCTCAAGCCAAACAGCTGTGGACTCGGGAGTCCTTGGGGCTTCTGGGTTTGCTCCTGGCGTGGTGGCGATGCTCCTGTGCGTCCACACTTCAATTGCTGTGTGGACGTTAAAGAGCGACCAGTTTGCTGACCGTAATGAGTGCAGTGGGTATGGTTGAACTCCTTCGTGCTCGCTGGTTAATAGAACACGCTGAAGCCACCACGTGCTGACGAAGAAGCCCATATTGCTTGCTGAGGATGATCCGATAACAAGTTGTGCATTGAGGGCTACTGCTACAGCCCCTGACAGTAACCTGTTTGGCAGTCTCGAGCCTTGCCGACAATCGCAGCGACGACCGCAAGCACGAGCAGCATCGCCATCTGGAACTGAACAGCTGAGACTGGGTACTGCACGATCCGTAGTACGCGCTCCGAGGCTTTCGAGTCCGGCGGGTACCGCTGCTGCAGATCAAGCACAATATACTTGTAGATCACTGTCTTGCGGTGCGAGAAGGCCTCAAAGCCGAGACGGCCGTGGTACGCACCCATGGCCGAGTTGCCCACGCCGCTAAAGGGCACGTGCGGGTTCGAGAGCTACATCATCGTGTCGCTGATGACGAGACTGCCGGAGCTCGTCTCGTCCAACACGCGCTGCTTGGTGCTGAACACGTACATGGCCAGGGGCTTCTCGCGCGAGGCGACAAACTCGAGCGCCGCACTCAAGTCGCCATGTTCGCCGTAGTAAATGGGCAGTAGCGGACCAAAGACCTCTTCCGACATGATGGCGCTGCTCGTGAAGCCCAGCGAGTCGCGCTTGAAGTTGAAAATCGTCGGTGCAATGTACCGCTCGCTCGTGTCGCTCTCGCCACCGAAAGTGACGCGCTTGCGGTCAGTAGCGAGCAGTTTGCTCAGTCTTTCGAGCCTCTCGCGTTCACGACTCGCCATAACACTCAGGTTTCTTGGGCTCCTGACCGCAGAACTGGTGGACCACATCCTGCAGCGCTGCTACGAACTGGTCGCCCACTTTGGCGTCGACGAGAATGTAGTCTGGGCGCGCACATGTCTGGCCCGAGTCGACGAATGCACCTCAGCCGATACGCCGAGCTCCAAGATCACAGGTGTGAGCGTCTCAGCAGCCGCCTTGCCCAGGAACGCACCTCCGGTCACGAAGATGAGGTCGAACTTCTCACGCAGCATCACCTGCGTCTCATGGACGCCGCCGTACACGTAGCGCACGAACCGGGAGTCCATGTGCTTGTCCAGCAGCGCAATGAGCGCGTTGTTGAAATGCGGTGTCGTGCCTTCGGCCGCGAGTCGCATGAGCGCGCAGTTGCCCGCGCCAAGCGCTGCGATCAGCGGCGTGAGGAGCAGGTTTGCTGGGTACTTCCACGTGCCAAAGACCCACGCGACGCCCAGCGGCTCGCGCTTGATGTACGAGAGCCCCGGCAGGCTCACGGTGTTGGTGGGCGTGCGTTCGGGTGCCGCCCATGCGTCCAGCTGGTCGAGAAAGTCCTGGAGCAAGACGCTCGCTCCATAGCATCCGCGAGGTGATTTCTCATTTTCCAAGCCCATGGACGTTGAAGCAAATGTGTTCACACGTCGCAGGCCACGAATGGGAAGAAGCTGCACTTCAGGCTCACAAAGAAGATGCTTGCTTGGAAGCTTTCATGTGAACAAGGAGCTTTCTGGAATGGAGAGTGTCTATTATTATACTTCAAGCCACGACGATTACGCTCGCTGCTCCTTCTTGTCAAAAAGACTGTGCAGGTCAGGTCACCCGCTCCCGCAGAAACTATAAAGCCAATACAAAAAAGAGCAACAGAACACTGACTTCACGAGCTGGACCCAGAAAGGAACGGAAGGAACGAAGGCGCGCAAGCGATCGATGACGACGACGCAGGGGCCTGCGAGCGGCGGCGGTGCGCGTGTCACGGGCGTAAGCTTCAGCGACGCCACGAGCGCCTCGAGCCTCTCGCTCCTGCCGCTGCAGTCTCGCAATGGCGGCAACAGCAGCAATAGCAGCCCCACGATCATGGAGGGCGTGCTCAAGAAGCGCGGCGCGAACCTGCCCGTGATGCGCGATCGCTACTGCGTGGCCACGTGGGAGGCGGAGCGCAAGTTCGTGCTGCTACGCACGTACAAAAACCAGAAGAGCTTCGCGAAGAGCCCCGAGAAGCCCGTGAGTGCGCACGCGCTCAAGTGCTTCGGCGCCTGGGACGGCAAGGGCAATTTCCACCGGTACGACCACGCGTTCCTCATGGAGACGACCGAGAGCAAGGTGTTCTTCTGCACGGCGCCCACGGAGGCCGAGAAGCGCAGGTGGATCGACGTCATGAAGACCGCAGCGTCGGCGGTGCAGCACAGCAGCAGTAAGAGCGACGTCGGCGACAGCGACAGCGAGAATGGCGGCGAAGAAGAAGAAGAAGGAGCGAGTCGGCTGCATCGAGGAGCAAGCAACGGTGTGCGACCGAGCATCGCCAACCGCCAGAGCTCGCGTGCGGTGCGCAAGGGGGAGTCGAGCCGAAGCTACGCGTTTGAGGCCGAGAGTGACGACGACGATGAAGAGATTGATCGCGAGAATGGGATGCACTCGGTGACCGACTCGGAGCAGTCTCCAGACGACGGTCTCTTCCGGTCGAGCTCCGGTGCGGACAGCGTGCTGAGTGGCTCTGATCTTAGCGGCGCTAGCAAAGCTGAACCTGCTGACTGGGGGATCTTCGGCGAGAGCTTTGACGGCCCCACGGTGTCGAAGTACGATGTCGTGGACCGTCCGGTGCTGCTGCTCGACGACGAGCTGCTTAATGAGCCCGTGGACAAGACCCCGCTCGCGAGCGACTCGTTTCTCTTTGAAGACGCCGGCCCGAGTCGCTTTGGCGCCGTCATTGTCAATAAATCCGGAGACACGAGCGATGACGACCTGGCGGATTTCGTGGACGAAGGGCTCGCTGCGCGACTCGAGCGCGAGAAAAGCGAGAAGCAGCTCAAGAAGCGCGTGCAGAAGCTCGAGTCGAACCGGGATTTGTATGCGGAGATGGCGGCGGCGCGCCTCAATAGCATGCGCAAGGACGCGCGTCACCCGACGAAGAAATCGCCGCGCGAGTTCTCGTTCCGGCCGTCGCAGTACGTTGGGAGCGTGTCCGAGTACAACGAGAGCGAAGACGGCTACTCTCAGATGACCGATGCTGGGTATGACGAGCAAATGTCTTCGGAGGCGGGACTGTTTGCGGAATCGGAAGCGAGCTCCCGCAACGGCGTTGACGAAGAGCAACCGCGTGCCTCCAAACATCGTGATCAGCGTGTGGCTGATGACGAAGTGCTCGGTCAAGAAGTTGACGGCGTAGACGAGGAGACTGATGCAGCAATCCAGCGAGAGATCAGGAGGAAGAAGAAGAAGAAGGAGAAGCAAGCGCTCGAGTCCCGGCGCTCCGAGACGAGCGAACTTTTTGAACAGGCGTCTGAAGTTGTGGAAGTGGCTCAGGAACCGCTTTTCGATGACCACCAGAGCGATCGAAGCGATGGTGAGGAAGAGCAGGAGGTCGTGCAGGTTCGACGACGAAAGTCCAAGAAGCCGAGTCACGAGGAGACGTCGGTCGAGACTGCACCAACAGAAGATCTGCTGCTGTTCGAGTCGCCGGATTCAGTTGTGAATGAAGAAGGCGAAAGAGAGGAAGAAGAGCGGTACGAGACAGAGCGGCGACTCGAGAAAGAACGGAGACGCGAGGAGCGACGAGCCAGGAAGGAGAGACAGCGCAGAGAAGAGGAGGAGGCCGCTGCGGTCGCTGCCGCTGAGCTTGCTCGTCAGCATCGCGACGCAATGCGCGAACGAGAGGACGAGAAGGCACGGAAACGAGAGAAGAAGGAGCGCCGAGAGCGTCGCGAGCGAGCAAAGATGGAGAAGGAGAAGAAGCTGCGGAAGTCGAAAGAAGCCGAGCTGCAGGCGGAAGTCGAGCGGCTTCGACTTGCACAACTGCAACAACAAGCAGAGGATGAAAAGAAGGAGCGCAAGAAAAAGCGTCGCGATAAAGAAAAGTACTCGACGCCAGCAGAGAGAATCCAGCGGAAGGAGAGAGAAGCCGAGGCTCATGCGGCCGAGATGTCGAGTGCGCTGGTTTTGGTGGAGACACCGGCTCCAGCTGTTGCACAAGCTTCGGCTCCAACTCCAGTGCAGACTGCATCCCCAGCTCAAGACTCAGAGCATGCACCAGTTTCCCCACCAACACGTGCTCCAGCCCCCACTCCAGCTCTCGATGCTCCTGCTATTATCAATATCATCGAGCCAACGCAGCCTCCATACTCGGCGCCTGCTCCTGTAGCAACGAGTCCAGTTTACCAAGAGCCCGCTCAAGCAGTGTTCGACCAGCAACCGCAGACAGCACCCGTCCCTGCTGCACCACAGAGTCAGCCCGCGTATCCAATGATGCCTCAATACATTCCTGGCTACCCCACTCCGCCGCAGAGCATGTCGATGTACACCTCGCCGTCGCCATACGGGATGTACCAGCCGCAGTATCTGCCTCAGCCGTATTACCCTCCGCAATACGCCAACATGGCGTACGGCTCCATACAGCCGCAATACTACCAGCCTCCAGTCGGATACATGTCTGGAGCGCCCATGATGAGCCAGTCATATCCAGGCGCAGTAGCGTACCCTGAGATGCCGAGCTCTGCATCTGGGGCTCCACACACCTCGGCTGCAGATGACGAGCCTGTTTTCATCGGCCCGAAGCTCCCGAGTCCGAAAGCCCAGGCGCCTGCTGGGCCTTCCGTCTCGATCGGTCCACCACCACCACCCGTATCGTCCAGCCATGCGCCGAGATCCACTTCGCCTGCGCTCCCAGACCTTCCTGATCTGCCGGACATCGCCGACTTTTAGGTGGTGCGTGGCATTTTGCGATCACATGCGAGAATTCGAACTTCTTCCGTGGAGGCTAAGCTTAGCTAGTGGAAGAAGGCGAGGATCATGAAGGAGAGAGCGGGACTGAGTCGAAGTACCAGGCAGGAACGCCGCAAGGGAAACAGCTGCAGAACGGCGACCTAAAGCTCAGGGCACCCATCTCAACAAGGCAGGACTTTCACATCCATTTCGAGCATGGCGAATCACCAGCCAGCTCACGATCACCTTTCAGGAGTCCACGAAGGCAAAGAGAGCTTGCGTTTGTAGCCAGCCACGAATGCGAGTTCGTATGACAGACATGTACAGTACTTCCGTCATACAACGTTGCTGCTTTTTGAGATTACAAGGTCATGGACAAGAAGCCTATGCCATGCGTGGTATTCGCCTTCTTGCTGTGACTCTTCTTCGTCAACATTACATACTAAATGGCTAAATGTTAAATGTGCACATGTTCGTGGACCGCCAGAGCCCCGACGCCCGCCATCGCGTGCGTCCCTGATACTAGTTCTCCACTCCACTCAACTCACTCGATCTTCATCACCTTGTAGAGCTTCTCGTCCAGCGACGCCTTCTTGATGGCGACCGCGAGCGCCACGATCGCGAGCGCGTAGCCCGCGAGCTTGAGGCTGCGGAAGAAGGCGCGCGAGAACGGGTACTGCAGCACGCGCAGCACGCGCTCCGAGGCCGGCGAGTACGGCGCGTACCGCTGCGGCAGGTCCAGCACACTGTACTTGTGGATGACGGGTTTGCGGTGCGAGAAGGCCTCGAAGCCGAACTTGCCGTGGTACGCGCCCATGCCCGAGGTGCCCACGCCGCCGAAGGGCACGTGCGGGTTCGTGAGCTGCATCATCGTGTCGTTCACCATCATGGAGCCGGCAGTCGTGTCGCGGATCACGCGCGTTTTCGTGGTTGCGCTCGTCGTGAACACGTACAGCGCCAGGGGCTTGTCCTGCGACGCAATGTACTCGATCGGCATGCTCAGGTTCCCCGCTGCGTAGTAGTAAATGGGGAGCAGCGGGCCGAAGAGCTCCTGGCCCATCACAGCGCTGCTCGTGAACGCGGCAAAGTCCGTCTTGAAGTTGAAGAGCGTCGGGTGGATGTATCTGTCGCTGCCGTCGCTGTCCCCACCGAACGTCACGTGCTTGCGGTCCTTGTCCAGCATCGAGTGCAGTCGCTCGTACGAGCGCTCGTTCACGATGCGGCCGTAGTCGTCCGACTTCTTCACGTCCTGGCCGTAGAACGCGTGGACCGTCTCTTCGAGCAGCTTCACGAACTTGTCACCCACGTTGGCGTCCACGAGCACGTAGTCCGGGCGCACACACGTCTGTCCGGCGTTCGAGAACGCACCCCAGGCGATACGGCGTGCCGACAATGCGAGGTCAGCGCTGCTATCCACGATCGCGGGACTCTTGCCGCCGAGCTCCAAGATCGTGGGCGTGAGCGTCTCCGCGGCAGCCTTGGCGACGATCTTGCCCAAGAAGCAGCCGCCCGTCGCGAAGATCAGGTCGTACTTCTCGCTCAGCATCGCCTTGGTCTCCTCCACGCCGCCGTACACGTAGCGCACGTACTTTGCGTCCACGTACTTGTCAAAGAGCGAGATGAGCACGTTGTTCAGGTGCTTGGTGGTGTCGTCGCCCGGCAGTCGCACGAGCGCGCAGTTGCCCGCCGAGATCGCGGCGATCAGCGGCGTGAAGAGCAGGTTCACCGGGTAGTTCCACGTGCCGATGACGCACACGACGCCCAGCGGGTCGCGGTGGATGTACGAGAGGCCAGGGAGGTTCGCCAAGTTCGTGGCCGCGAGCTCGGGCGTGGTCCAGTCGTCGATGTAGTCCAGGTGGTCCTGGATCTCGGCGTTCACGAGCGCGATCTCGGCCAAGTACGCCTCGGTCGGGTGCTTGTGCAGGTCCTGCCACATGGCCTCCTTCATGGCGGCCTCACCTTCCTTCATGAGCGTCTGCAGCTGGCGCAGCAGCGTCTTGCGCATCGCCACGTCCTTGAGCGCGCCGCTCTTGGAGCTCTCGCGCAGCACGCGCACGTTCGCGGCGATGTCCTGCGCCGTCACATCCGGGAGCTTGGCGCTGAGGCCGTTACTGGTGGAGTTGTGCATGGGTCTGTTGAGCTGCTGGGCTGCTTGCTGGTGTCGTGGGGAAGTTGGGGAATGAAGGAGAGGAGGGAGCGTGTTGAGCGGGAGGGGAAGAAGGCCTCTCTCATCCAGGCGTGCGTGCGTGTTGTAACGGAGACTTGCAGTTGGATTCCACACGTCAACAGTGCGTGTACTGAGTACAGCAAGCAGCCTTTGAAGTTTACAAGGGAAGGTGCGACGGGCAGAGAGTGCGGAGTATATCAACTTTATCGAGGAGATAGTCGCGACAAGGTGCACGATAAGACCTTTCTTGCGTAATAGCGGATAGTTCTGCTGACGGTCTCGACGGTGCCGAATTCGTATGTCTGCTTGTATCTCCTGCTCAAATTAATATTAGTGAAACGCGGGAATTTCTGTGACAACGCGAAAAAGATCCCGAGCCGTTTCGGCGGCTCGGATTTGAAGCCACAGGCTGTTTACAAATGCTCGGCCATCCTCCTTCCTCTTCAACGCCATACGCTCCTCGTGTCTCCACGGAAAGTGGCTCGTTCTGTTTTCGAGTGTCCCCGTGTTGTCGTAGTCTTCACGCCCTCCCGTAATCCATTGGCCTTGTCGATTTGAGATCTGTCGCGAGGTCAATGCATGCTTTGCCTTTTCGAGTCGCGCGCATGCACTCGGCGGCGGTGGCTCAGCATCCAGTGTGAGGAGACAAGGAGAGCGATGCGAGCAAGTTCATTGTTATTCCGAGGGCGTCTCCGATGTCACGAAGGCGCTCGCTCGATCACGACCCATCTCTGGCTCGAAGAGTGCTGGTTCACCAAATGGACCCAGCGTCTCAGGATGCGGGCCTCCTCTTACGAACGAGCTTTCCCACGCCACGGAAGGAGAACCGACGCAGCGCTTCCTGGAAGACAAGCTCGGATTGCTCTGCGGCGTCTCGCTATACGAGCGTAAACCTGGGAACTCCTCCAAACGTGCCATAGAGAGCTTCG
The DNA here is from genome assembly GCA_023333845.1 of Globisporangium polare. Lineage (NCBI taxonomy): Eukaryota > Oomycota > Peronosporomycetes > Pythiales > Pythiaceae > Globisporangium > Globisporangium polare. The sequence continues at coordinate 2,110 of JAASFQ010000754.1, read as the reverse complement.
ACAGTGGCCTTCTCCGCATTGTCAGAATAACACCTCGCTCGGCACTGCTCCAGCCCATCAAGTGCCCAGTTGGCATGAAGAGCCTCATGCAGTGCGCATCGCCGCCGCAAGCCGCACTCGAAGCAGACGACGAAGCCGCAATCGTCTTTCCACGGACGTCGCGGCCAGAAAGTGGAGCCGCGCAACTTGGTAGAACGCGTCAGACAGGTAGAACGCGTCCGAGCGACTGAGCTCTTCGCGAAAGCTGTGGTCCCTGTGGCCACGAAGTCGCTCCCTGCGCTGCTGCTACCGCGCGCTCTTCCAGCTCTCGATCGGGCGTAAAGCTGTTGGATCTTTGGAGCGCGTCTGTGGGTCTCGAGCGACCGGAGTTGTGACCACGGGAGCGTCGGGCGTGGAGAAGACCGGCTTCTTGAACTACGTGCTCTTCAAGTTGCGCCGCTGCCAGAAAGTCATGTGAGATACTTCTTGGGGATTCACGCTCATTGAGAGCGATAGAGTGACCCACAGAGGACGAGAGCTGACCCGTTGAAGCTCGTGAACCTCGCATTCGTCTTAACCAAGCGATGCACGATTGTGCACCTCCAAGTAGCGTAAAAGGTATGATGGCAGCTCAGCCAGTCGCGGACGCTCACAACTGTGCCTTAAACAACACTCTACGTGCACAAAGTGCTTGTTGCATTCATAAATCCATGCTGAGAAGCTGCAGTACCTACTACAAAGTACTCCGTTTCTGTCTCTCTCTATACAACACCTACTCTTCGTCCCCAACGACGCGCTTCATCGAAAACGTATCCTGGCCGCACTGCTCCGACTCGTACTCGCCCGTGAGCACGTCGCCACTGCGCTCGCCCCGATACGAGATCGCGTGCGTGGTGTACTGCTTGGTGAAGTGGAACGACCCGCTTGTGCTGCCGTCCACAAACAAACCGTAGAGCGTGAATGGCCCCGCCACGTCGCTGCCGCTGCCTTCGAAGCGCCCCGACGCGTACACTTTGAGCTGGAATGCCGTGTCGTGCGAGCCCCACCACTGCTGGTAGTGGCCGCGCCACGTGGCGCTCTCAACCGGCTGCACGTCCGCATCCACGCAGTCCAGGATGAAGCTGAACTCGCCTGCGTCGAACTCGGAGATCGTCCATTTCCCCGTCAGTTTGGCGCCCTTGTCTTCAGGGTCGCTGGTGATCTCGCCCTCGTAGTCCACACTGTAGCGCGAGTAGTGCTTCTTGAACGCCACGTGGCGCTGCGAGCGCTTGCCCTCGATCGTGAACTGGCCAAAGGCGTCGCTGCTGGAAGCCGTGATCACACTCTCGCCGTCATGACCATCCTCGCCATTCGTGAAGGTCGCGACGAACGCCATGGCGTACTTGCTCGTGGCCTGCACACAGTAGCCCGTGCAGTGGCACTCGCCGCTCTGGATGAGCTTGTAAGAGTGCGGCGCACTGTTGCTCATCTGCGACGTGTGCGCGTTGAGGTCCTCGCTGGGCGGTGTCGTGAGGGCGGCGGTGCTGTTGCTGATGAGGGCCATGGAGGTCCTTGGTCCGTCGTGTCGTGCGTTGTGGGGGGCGTGGCGGGACCTTCGTTTATGGGAGCGAGTCGTCGCCGAGCGCTGTTGTGTGTGTGCGGCGGACGACCAACACAACGAAGTGACGCTCGCTTTTTCTGGTTTGACTGACGAGAGGCGCGTGTGCTGTCAGTTGGTGGTGGGCTGTGATAAACTGACAAACTGACTGGCTCGTCATAAACTGACAAACTGACTGGCAGGGTTCGACTGAACGCCCGCGTGCGCGATCCGCATTTCGAGAGATCGGCCGCAAGCGCAGACGCGCGCACGTGACGCCCACCACTTGAGCGGATCTGTGCGCAAACCTTCACTGAGCGCGTTTGATCCTCAGAGGATACCGTTGCACTCGTCGCCGCCATCTCGCTCATGGATGGTGGCTGTCACCACTAACCAAGCGTACTTGTATTGAGCGAGCGAGCGAGAAAGGGCGGCGGCTTTCAGTCGGCGTGGAGAACGTGCTCCATCGTCAACGGCCGTCAATGCAAGGCGTCCACAAACAACTGAGAACCAAATGCGTTCATGTATTCAAGCAAATAGGAATTGGGAGCAAGG
>JAASFQ010000753.1:0-15022 GCA_023333845.1 Globisporangium polare | reverse complement strand
GCGTTATGCTCTGGGGGCGATTAATAGATGGGTCGATCGCAGAAGAGCACCTCAAGCGCGCGCGCGCATGCTCCGGCGACTCGTTTCCCTTTGGCGCGCGAGAGTGATTGCCGCGGCTTCAACGCCCCACAGCAATCCGCAAATCCGTCCGCAGGATGGAGAAGAAGGTCACAAGGTCACAAGGTGGCCGCCGTCGTCCGCAATAGCGCTGCTGTTGGTTTGTATCGGCCGCAGTCGTCCGCCCGCTCCATGTCGCGCGCACACTCGAGCACACTCGAGCGAGTGACCGAAACACCATCATGATCAATCAGTCTGCGCGAAAATTTCGGACCCCTAGCCGCGAACAATCCCCCAAAAACCGTCCCACTATCCAAGTAGATTTCCCCGAAGCTATCTGTCAGCTTCGCGCCTCGCGCAACATGGGACAGACCGAAGACGGACACATTTGGCGCGATGGCATCGTGAAGCCAGCACGCGTCGTTTTTCTTGTTGCCATCGACGCTTGCAGCCGGTTAAAGCACCACTTGTGTGCAACATTAGCCGACCAGGGATGCAAAGCTCAATGAAAGGTGCGCAATAGTTTGAAATAAACGGAGTCATTTTGGCGCTGGAAATATCGAAAGTGTTCAGACGCCACCAAAAAAAAGGTTGCGCGCCATCATGAACAACGAACCCATTCGAAAATGCGCGAAAGCGACAAGGAGCGACTGTCATTTGTGAAACTCGAGTGCAGCTTTTGAATGCTCAAGGCAGCCTTTTCGGACGCGCGACTTGATTCCACCCACTCGCCAAAGACCAACCATTCCTTCTTGAGGATGGAGTGAGAGTTGGGAAGGGAAAAAAAGGTGTAGCTTGAAGTTCTCGGCGTCTGTCTTTTTTGGGGGGAAACGACCACACAACTGTTTGTTTTTGAAAACCATTTTTACTCGCAAAATTTAGCCATTTGAGAGATTCCCTCTCAGATGGCTAAATTTTGAAAAAAGAAGAAGCAAGCGCTCTCGATGAAGAAAGGATGTTTCGCATTCGCGAAAAATTGCCAACCCGATCGCGATCCCAGCGTTTCAGATAAAGCGAGCGCGCTTGGCTGTTCCTGCGACCCAGAAGGGCAATTTTGTTCTGGTTGCGACCACGCCAGTTTTCAGGTGGCTTGCGCCTCGCATTAAGTACGACTCCGCTGTCATTGGCTAGAACTGATTTTATTCCCATCCAATCGCAAGCCGCCACAAATTCCCTGCTCACTTTTCCATCGCCCGCCATAACGGGCACATCGTGCGCATCGACACGTTTGACTTGTCAATTGTATGTTTGGCCGACACTGGTTATAATTGGAGTCCATAGCTCACATAAAACGGTGGATGTCCTCCAAACACACAATTGCCAAGTCAGCCGTGTCGACACACACTACGTACACATTATGGCGGGGTATGGCATTCTGGTTTGCGTTTCGCTCAGACGCACAAAACCGACACAAACAGTCAAGAAGCAGGCAGGCAAGCAAGAAGCGCCACGTGGAAGAAGATGGCGCGCGAGGTCAAGATCGTGGTCAAGAACGTCTACGCGCCGGCGGAGCTGCAGCAGTTCATCGTGGAGGAGACGGCGCTGGTCAAGCAGCTCAAGACGCTCGTGCACGAGCAGTTCCCGGGAAACCCGCTCCCGGCGCACCAGAAGATTATCTTCGGCGGCAAAATCTGCGCCGACAGCGACCCGCTCCAGAAAATTCTCAACGTGGTACGCATCCATTTGTCAGTATGCGCGCTGATGCTATGCTGTCCAGTAGGCGTGTGTGTGTGTGTGTGTCCGCGTGGATGTCTGTTGCATGCGCACACAGCTAACATGGTGCGTGCCGTTATGCGTTCTGTAATGTAGAACCAGGTGCAGAGCGAGGAGTGCGCGGAGGAAGCGACGGCGGTCGTGTTCCATTTGCTCGTGACGTCGGTGCCACCGCGAAGCGGACCGAGCACCCCCCCAGCGGGCGCCAAGCTGACCGTCACTACCCAACAAAGCGCTGATGTTGCTGTTGCGGTGGCACGGACGTTGAACCGCATTTCGTCGGACATCTCGAGCAGCGACCGCGCGGGGATCGACTCGCCACGGCCGACGTCGAGCAACCCTGTTGGTGCTCCTCCTGCGCTTGACATCAGTGGCGCGCAGTCGGCTGCGCATGGTGCTCAACAGCAACCGCCAGCTGCCCACTTCACGTTCCCAGCGTTTGGGCAGTTTCCAGGTCACCAGGTACCACACACCCCAGCGGCGCCAGCAACGGCGCTTCATGCTCCACAGCAGCTGCATCAGGATCTGTTCACACAGGGGATGGTGATGCACCAGCAGGCGATGATTCTGTCGCAAATTCAATACCTGCAGTACCTGCAGACCCACTACCGTCGTCAGCCCAGCAGTGCCGCGCACCAGCAACAACACGGACAGCCTGGCGCTGCTTCTACCAGCCACGCTGACCCCGCCGCTGCTGCTGCTCATGCACAACATCACCAGTTCGCCCAGTATGCTCAGTTTGGGCACTTTTATGGAATGGGGATGCACCACCCGCAGATGTACAACGCCATGCACGGCATTCACCACCCAGGCGTCCACCCTGTAGGTCCGGCTGGTGGAGTTGGGGCGGGCTTTCCTCAAGCACACCACCCAACGACCGCACCCGCTGCTGCGGCCACAGCTCCACGCCAGGATGCGCTCGTAGTCCAGATCGCGCGCGAAATCTTGCCGCTCTTCGACATTCGCCTCGCGATGAAGATGGCGTTCATGCTGTTCATCATCGGACAGGACACACCGAACGACCGCGTGCTCATGCTGGCCCTGCTGTCCTTCATCTCCTACTTGTAAGTACTGGACTGAATGTGTGCTGTGTGTCTGTTGAGTCCCTGACTAATCCTCTCTTTTGATGGCGTTTTTCACCATGCAGGCACTTGACCGGCATCCTGGCCAAGGTTTACGAAGTCTACAAGCGCTACTACTCCCCTCCTCCAGCTGCGAACGCGAACGAGAACCCCACAGCAGACGCAAACAATAACAATGCGAACGCAAACGCTGGAGCCGGTCGTCTCAATGGAGTCGCAGCTGGACTTGCGCGACTGGACTTCACACGAGTGCTGCGCATTTCGCCAGACCGAGGCTTTGTCCAAGACGTCAAGTATTTCTTCGTGGGCTTCCTGCTGTCGCTCGTGCCTGCGTGGCACCCACAGCCTCTCCAAGGCGCTGCTGTTCCAGTGGTGCAGGACATGCCCGACCTCGCTGAGATGCCCGTGCAGGGCATCTAAGCCAAATGCCGCTCAACCTCCTCCCTCCCTATTTGTGAGTTTGCTTGGGAGCAGCAGCAACGTGTCGCCCAGCCAGCCACTCGACCTGACAGCAAACAAGAAGAAAAAAGAATCTGTAGACTACTACTTACCATTGCGCAATGCACGAACGAAGCCCCACGCTCAAGCTGAAAGTAAATCCACAACGCTCTAGGTTTTGCCTCGAAGAAAAAAGGGTTGGTGCGTCGTTGATATGAATCAATGCCTTGCATGTGTTTATAAGAAATTTCTTTCAGGCTCTTCTACAGCCCAGCCGCTGAAGAACAATTGTTGTTGCTCAGATCGACCTCGCGCTGCTTGCGGTGCGCGATCCCCGGGAAGCTCTTCTTAATGGCGTCCAGCAGCTTTTGCTTGGGGAGACTGAGTCTCCGGCCGTCGAGAGGCCGCCGTGCCTCTGATTTTCCGTGGCTGTTGATGTTGAAGGCGAGATCGAGCTCCACTGCGCTCGAGAGCCGTCTGCGCGGCGTCGAGTACGTTTGATCTGCGGTTAGTTCCTCCTGATCTTCATCCGTTTCTGGACGAGCTTCTTCTTGCTGCTGCGGCACTGGGAAATAGCTGGCGAGCGGAATGCAGAGCGGAATCGGAGCCTGCGTGGCCAGGTACACGCTCAGGATCGCCGCGTCTGTCGGGGAAATCCCATGCGCCAATGCTCTTGAGCTGCTGTCATTGGACTTGCAATACGCGCTGGAGCATCTCGCCAGAGATGATGAGCTCGAAGTCTCAGGCTCACTTGAAAAGTGGCTCAGCCCCTTGCAGCCGACCGTGAGCATACGGAAGTACGTCTGCACGAGCTGCTGGGCATACTGACTCTCGCTTACCGCGGCAGAGCTCATGGTGACGACCGAAGGCGACTGCTGCTCAGTCCATTCGTGGTCGGAACCTGAGTCCATTTCCGCTGTCGCTCTACAACTCACACATGCATGCCCTCGCACAACGCAAGGAATACCTTTGAGAGACTGACAGACAACCCACACTGCTATTTATTTCTGTGGGACGACGCGAAGGAGTGGGTATTTCTGGATCGATCGCGACAACGCCACACGAATCCTTCCAAAGCCATCCACCATCTATCTACCTAATCGTCTGCTTCCTACTCCTGCTTGTGGAGCGCCTGTGCCGTCGCGGCCCACTTGTCGAGCGTCGCGAGCGCCTCTCCGGACGCGAGCTTGGCCTTGGCGATCTCGTAGCCGCTCTTGATGCTGTCCGCAAGGCCGTACACGTAGAGCCCCGCGCCGGCGTTATACGCGATAGTGTTGCCGACTGCGTTGTCGCTACTAGCTCCGCCGGCGAACACTGCGCGCAGGATCGCCGCGTTCTCCGTCGCATCGCCGCCCTTCAAGTCCTCCAATGAGCTCACAGGGATGCCGATCTCCTCTGGCGCGATCGCGTATCTTCGCAGCGGCTCGCCCTGCTTCACTTCGACCACATCGGCGACGCCGATCGAGTTGAGCTCGTCGAGCCCCGCGCAGTGCACGACGAGTCCGTGCTCGACGCCGAGCGACACGAACACTTCGCCAAAGACCTGCAGGAGGTCCGGCGTGTAGACACCGATGACGATGCGCTTGCAGCCGGCGGGGTTGAGCAGCGGGCCGAGGACGTTGAACACGCTGCGGATGCCAATTGCCTTGCGGATTGGAGACACGAAGCGCATCGCCGGGTGGAAGTGCGGCGCGTACATGAACGCGATGTTGGCTTCTGCGATGCACGGCGCGATCCCCTGCGGCTTGAGCATTGGGACGCCGAGCTCCTCGAGCACATCCGCCGAGCCAGATCTAGTACACAAAGTACCATGCATATACGCATGAGTACAACATCCAATAGACACACCATGAAATCAATGAGCTAGCATTTGTACCTGCTGGAGACCGATCTGTTGCCGTGCTTAGCGACCAGCGCACCGCATGCAGCAGCGAGCACAGCCGCGGCCGTCGACAAATTGACCGTGTTGGCGCCGTCACCGCCCGTGCCGACGATGTCCAGCGTCGGGCGCTCCGACTGCTCCCACCGAATTCGCATTGCATCACAACGACATCACAGCCATACACATCGTCAGCACCACTCATTCCCAAATGACCACACAACAGCCATTCTAGTGACACTCGTAAAACAAACGCACACGCACCTCAACAGTGACGTGGATGGACTGCTCGCGCATGTACTTGGCGAAGGCCGCGACCTCGGCGGCGGTCTCACCCTTGGCGGCGAGCAGCGCCAGCAGCACACCGACGCCCACGGGGTTCTCCGCCGACGCCTCGGACGCGATCAGCTGGATCGCGACCGTCGCCTCTGCGTCGCTCAGGTGCTCGCGGCGCACGAGCTTCGCCAGCAGCTGCTTCAGTTCCATCGTGTCGTCTCGGGTCTCTCTTTCGTGTGTGCGTCCTTCGCGGGCAATTGGTCAATGACGCAATGCGCTGCTCACCTGGTGTCAATTGACCGCCAGAGGAACTTTCCAACGGGTGATGGGGACGCAACGCATTGGATAGTCAGACGAAAGTCCCGAAGTTCATTGGATTCAGCCTGAGCCTTTTTATAAGTAGCTGCAGCGCAGTATGCAAGGAAAACGAATGCTCATATGAGGCAAAAGGCGTATAGTCGCTACGAGAGGTCATCTTCACACCAATCCCTTGTCAACATTCACAAAGTGAGTATATATTTTCTGAGGTTAACACCAGACAGTACTTTGGGTGCCATACTTTGGGAAGTTTCACTAACGACCCAGAATAAGGACAGACCACGACTTTGGCAGCCAGCGTCAGTTTCGCCCAAAATAACCATCGTGGGGTCAAAGAAAAACGACCCGGACGAAGGGCTCATCAGCCAATTGATCGATCGACGAGAGCGAGAGAGCGAAGGAGAGAGAGAGAATGGCGATGACGATGGCGAGCGCCATGCTGCGCCGCCGCGCAACAGCAACAGCAACCGCCACGCTCACGTCCACCAGCGCACTGCTGCGCGCGCGCCATGCTGCTGCCACACCCATGCTGCGCGTCGGTGGTGCCGCGCTGGCGTCCACGGCGTCCGAGGTGATCCAGGACTCGACGCTCGCGTTGAAGGACGAGAAGTGGCTGAAGCTGATGCAGAAGACGAGCCAGCTGGAGTCCAAGGTGCTGCTGCCGCTGAACGAGCGCATCCTGGGCCCGCTGGACCGCAAGCACAAGGAGGAGAAGCTGCCGTCGCTGCCGTTCGTGTTCCTGCTGGGCAACCACTCGTCCGGCAAGTCGACGTTCATCAACTACCTGCTGCAGCGCGAGGTGCAGAGCACGGGCGTAGCGCCCACGGACGACGGCTTCACGATCATCGCACCCGGCAGCCAGGACATCGACCAGGACGGCCCCGCGCTCGTGGGCGACCCAGACCTGGGCTTCTCCGGTCTGCGGAGTTACGGCCCGGCGCTCGTGCAGCGCACGCAGCTCAAGGTGCGCAAGGGCATCAACGCCAACTTCATGCTCGTGGACAGTCCGGGCATGATCGACAGCCCCAAGAGCGTGCACGCGAACAGCTACTACAGCGTGCCACCGTCCCTGCGCGGCTCGTCAGGCTCGCCCACGTCACTCACGTACCGCGGCAACGGCGACAGCTCGGACCGCGGCTACGAGTTCCCCGAGGTCGTGCGCTGGTACGCCGAGCGCGCGGACGTGATCCTGCTGTTCTTCGACCCGGACAAGCCAGGTACGACGGGCGAGACGCTCTCGATCCTCACGAGCTCGCTCGTGGGCATGGACCACAAGCTGCACATCGTGCTCAACAAGGTGGACCAGTTCCGCAAGATCCACGACTTTGCGCGCGCGTACGGCTCGCTCTGCTGGAACCTGTCCAAGGTGATCCCGCTCAAGGACCTGCCGCGCATCTACACGATGTGTGTGCCCGTGAAGCAGAACGAGAAGGGCCAGCTGCAGACCGAGAGTGGCCTTGGCGCGTCGCTGCGGGACCTGGACGCCATGCGTGAGGAGGTGGTGAGCGAGGTCGTGCGCGCACCCGAGCGTCGCGTGGATAACCTCATCACGAACTTGTACGACTCATCGCGCATGCTCCAGATGCACGCGCGCATCTTCGAGGATATCCGCGCGCGCTACAGTAGCGAGAAGTGGCGTCGTGCGGCGCTCGTGGCGTCCACGCTGGTTGGTGGTAACGCCCTCGCGGCCTCGGCGCTCTTCAGTGGCGCGCCGATTGAGTTCGCCGCTGGTGTGTCTATTCTGTCGGTGCTCGTGTCTGCGGGGCTTCTGTGGAACAACACGTCGGTGCTGGGCCAGCTGGAGAAGGACCTGCTGACGGAGGACGCGCTGAGCGACCAGTTCCGCCGCCTGTACGGCCGGCAGCTGGCTGAGGGCGACGAGTACGTGCTCGCGCTCTGGAAGCGCGTGCTGCCGAGCATCCAGGTGTCGGTGCACACGCTGGGCTTCAGCGCGCTGCCGAAGCTCAAGGCAGCTGAGCTGGACGCGATCGAGAACATCATCAAGAAGGAGATCCCGGAGCTGCGCCGCCAGTGCGCGCCCTCGGACACGAGCCTCGCGCACCAGGTTGCGCAGATGTTCCGCAACTAGAGCAAGCAATTCCCCTATAAACGGTTGAGGAGAGGTGACACAATTAATAACGAGAGATTTGGGCGGTGCTCCTCGACACACAAACCATTTCCTGTCGAGTCAAACCAATTTTCTAGCGTTCTTGGTCGTTTTGCGTCGTGATTGCCTACCACTTCCTAGATACACTCTGTCCCACATCACGACCAAGCAGACTCTGCTAGTGCTCTCGGACCACCGCCGTCTACCAGCGATGAGATCTTGACAGCCAGTGACCCCTTCACGGTCATCGTCAGCGCAGTCTCGTACGTTATCTTCCACGGATCTTCGGTTGTCTGGAAATCGAATTTGCTCAGCAACACTGCGAGCGTGCACTTGATCTCCATCATCGCAAACTTCATCCCGATGCAACTGCGGCGACCAGCGAGGAATGGAGTGAACTTGAACGGCGAGACGCTAATGAGTTTACCCGTGTCTGGGTCGATCCATCGCTCAGGCTTGAACTCGAGCGCGTCTTCCCCCCAGACGGACTTCATGCGACCCGAGGCGTAGACCAAGAGCCCGACATTGTTGCCCTTCGGCAGTGGTGTACCGTCACAGAGTACCACATCGGTTGTCGCTACCCGAGGAACGAGAGGCGCCACGGGGTTCAGTCGGAGGTTCTCGCGAATCGCCGCTTCGAGGTAGGTTAGCTGAGGTAGGTCGTCCATCGAGGGTACTTGGAACTCGCCACTCGGACTTCGAGGCAGTTTGGCTCGCAGTTCCTCGCGGATCTTTTCGGGCACCTCTGGATACCTGTTCATCATGACGATGAAGAACGACATGCTGTGTGACGACGTGTCTTTGCCAGCAAAGATGAAGTTGACGACTGTGTCGCGGATCAGGTGCATCTCCGAGTCGAAGGCTTTGCCCTTCAGGTCCTCGTCCTCTTTGATCGTACTGCTGAGGAAGAGCGAGATGAGGTCCTTTGGTGACGGAGCACTGGCGCCATTTGACGATGGCGAAGCCTTGGACTCCGTCTCCTTCTTTGCAATCGACTCGTTGATGACTCAAAAGATGAACTCGTCGATCACCTCACGACTCGCTGTGTTCTCCCGTTCCGTGCTGATGTTGAGGTGCTTCTTGAACTTCCAGAGCCAACTCGGCTGCATGAAGCGAAAGTACATCATGCGCGTGGATGTCGCGAAAGCCTCGACGAACTCGTTGCCCTTGGTGCCATCCAGTCCATTCTCGAGACACTGGAGGTCGACGCCAAAGCCGATTTTGCCAAACACGTCGCTCGTGAAGTGCGTAATCACGCTCTTGAAGCTCGCGGGCTCACCACGCGACTTGTACACCCTGAGTACCTTACACAGTCTGAGAGCTTTCTCACGCACGGCCTCGTACATGACGTCGCGCATCATCTGGTTCGAGAATAGGTTGCTCGCGATCTTGCGGTGGAAGTACCATTCATCGCCATCGGAAGCCAAGATGCCCTTGCCGAACAAGTCGCTGAAGTAGTCGATGTTGCCTCTTTCGAAGCTCTCGAACTGGGTCTTGAGCACGTCTTCGAAGAGCTCTGGTGTCGAGAGCATGACAGCCGGCGGTCTGCCTGAGATGATGAAGAGCCACGGGCTACTCTTTGAGGCCACACACTGGTCCGCCATCCAGTCGTAGAGGCGGTCGCCGTGGAAAGCCATGACGTCCAGTGTGTTTCCGATAATGGGGAGCGTCGACTTGGGCTGGAGGTACTTGAAATCGCTCTTCTTGGTGGCGTCTCGTGCCATGAAGCGCGTGGAGCCCAAAAGCTACGCTGAGGCCGATGGCGGCAAGAGCACTGGGCTGCTGCTCCTGTGCGAACTTCATTCAGTTTGGTGACCTGTGGCTCACAATCGGCTTCCGATGGGCATCACACGCCATACTCAGGAGCGTCTCCTATTGCGAGCAAACTCAGCGTGTACTTGGAAGTACCCCCCACCTCCCATGGCTGGCTTTGCGTCTAAACAAACAACATGTATGTATGGGCAATTTGCTCTCTATGCTTATAAATCCTCACCCTCCAAAGCAACACCACGCCAGCTCAGAAAAGTGTCAGCCTGGCTCCTCGCTTCTTCTCTCTAGTCGTCGCCAAAGGTGATCTTCTTGCCGCTGAACGCCGTGATCGACGCCTTCTCCTTCTCCTTGAGCTTCTGCTTGGCGATCCACGACGGGTGGGACACGTCCACCTGAGGCGGCGCATTGAATGGCGCTGGTCTGGACGAACTTGAGACAGGCGCTGGAGCGCCACGCTCGCGCTCGCGGCCATTGCCAGCAGAAGCACGAGCTGGAGCACCACGCTCGCCTCGTCGCTGGTCTCCTCTCTCAGGCTTACCCCTGGCGCTCTTGCCCTTGGAATTCTGCACCTCGGCGGCCGGCTTCTTCTTCTTTGGCCGCTCCGACGGACCGTACTTGCTCACAGTGTCGTCCTTACGAGGACCGAAAGGCCGGAAGATGCCCTTCTCACGGTCCTGCTTGCGCTTCGCGGCCTCCTCGAGGCGGATCGCCTTCTGGCGACGCGCGTTCTGGCCCATGCGGTTCTTCTTCTTCTTCTCGCCCAGGAACTCGGCGATGTCGTCCTCCGCGCCGTCCATGTACGACGACGACATGCCAAAGCCGTCCATGTCGACGTCGTCGTCGATCACGCCGCCGCGGCCCGAGAGTGAGCCCAGGAAGAGCGACGTGGGTGCCGCCGAGCTGCGGCCGCCGATCAAAACCTCGTTGCGGTCGCGCTTGAGCGCCTTCTTCTCCTGCTTGCGCAGCTTCTTCTCGGCCTCGCGCTCGTCCTTCTCGATGCTGCCATTGATAAATACATTCAGGACACCAAATGAGCAATAGGACAAATAGGACAACAGCGAGAGAGAATGACGAATAATAGGACGTACACTTTCTCGATCGCGTCCAGAAGCGGCTTCATCTGCTTGTGCGCGAGAATGCGATCGATGAGCGCGTTCTGCGTCTGAAGATCCGCATCTTTCTTCTTCTTCTCCTCCTGCTGCTGAGTCTTGGCCTGATCCCCAGCCGCCTTGTTCGTCTCTGCTGGCTTGGCTTCCTGCTCGTCATCAGCAGCAGCGTCGTTGCTACTATTCTCAACCGACGGCTTCTTCTCAGTCGATTCCTCCTTCTGGACGCCTGCAGATTCCTCCGACTGCTCCATCAGCTCGGCTTCGACGAGGTCTGGAGCTCCTTCAGCGTCGCCTTCCTCCTGTTCGTCTTCGCTCTCAGATCCCGACTCGTCACCTCCAGCAGCAGTGCTAGCTCTTCGCAAGTTCTCGTACTCCTCCGAGTCAAAGCCATCGTCGTCATCATTGCTGCTCTCGTCCACCAGTTGTCGTTCACCACCGAAATCCGACTCGTCGTCGTCCGACTCCGCAGCGCCACCGTAGCGACTCTGCGTCTTCTGCTGCTCCAGCTGCTGCTGCTGGAGCTTCTTTTGCTGCTCCTCCTGCTGCTTCCTCTCGAGGCCCGTCTTGTTCATCGCGCGCGCCACCACGGCCTTCAGGTCCAGCGCCTTGAACACCTCGAGCTCCTTCTCGAGCTTCTTCACCGTCATCTGCAGCTTCTTCACCTGCTTGTCCTTCTTAAGCAGCGCTTCGCTGTGCTTGGCAGCATCGTCATCACCAGTGCCGGTGACGCTCTTCTTCGTGAGCTCTTCGTGCTCGCGCTGCGCCGCCTCGAGCTGCCCGCGCGACTGCTTGAGCTGCTGCACGGCCTTGCGCACGAGGAAGACGCGCACCTTCTTGGCCTCACGCTGCAGCAGCACGCCGCTCTTGTGCGCGAACTTGTCCTGCTCGCTGTGGCTCTGCTGCCGCTTGCGCTTGCCGCCCACCATGTTGTTCGCCATCGCTTCACTTGGTCAATCGTTATGCTCTCGTGACGCAATTGCTGGCGCCCGCGATAAAATGGCAGGCAGCGGCGGCAATCGTACTTTAGCGCATACCAGCCCAGTCAGAAGCCGATATACCGGTTTAGCAGCATATACCAGTGTAAGTGAAACGGTAGACTACCGGTAGTGGAGCGCTATTTTTGACAAGCTCGTCTATTTTTAGCGACGCAAATTCAAAATGGCTACATTTCTATCTGACTTGCCCACGACAACCTTCACCGGAGAGCGCCGAGACACTGGAGCCTGCAAGGACACAAGACAGCGGCTACGCTGAGCGCTCGTGCAAAGGCGACACAGACATGGCGTCCACTCGGCATGCAGGCTCGACAGGGCCGCAGCAACGCACGGGCAGCGGCGGGAGCGCGAATGGGAAGCTGCGGTCGAGTGTGAACCGCATGGCCGGACAGGACATCGCCGGCGTCACCAAGGTCGTAGGCGTCTCGGAGATTGAGAGGATCAAGGTACACACGCCGCTATGCCATGTTGTCTTGTAAGACTTGCCTTGCTGATCACCCCCACTTTGTGTCTCTTGTATAGAACCGAGCGGTGATCTTGACGGACGACGCGGCCAAGCACCTCAAGGCGGAGTACGAGCAGCAGCTCTCGGCGACGCGACACGAGTCCGAGGAGCGCAAGCGCAAGATGATGGAGAAGGAGCTCGCAGTGCGCGCTCGCCGCGAGCAGTCGGCTTTGGAGATGGAGGTCGAGGCCGAGAAGAAGGCACTGCTCACGGGGGAAGACGTGCTGCGCAACCAGCACCTGACGTCGATCCGTCGCATCCAGTCGCTCGCGCTCCAGGCTTCCGGGTACCAACTGTGTGACCAGCTCCAGGAGCACAAGAAGGGGCGTCAGAACATGGAGGCGCGCTACGAGCACCTCCACGACAGCATCATGGAGCGTGAGCGTGTGACGGAGCTCCAGGTGCGCAAGGATCGAGAGACCGAGGCCCACGAGAAGCGCATCGAGGCGCGCCAGATGCTCGAGCAGCAGATCGCCGAGCGGCAGAAGAAGGCGATCTGGGAAGAAGAGGCCAAGGCCAACGAGGCGCAGAAGATCCTCAACACATACAAGCAGTACGAGGCCGAGGAGAAGCGCAAGATCGAGCAGCAGCACGAGCGCATGAAAGGCATGATGAAAGACGTCGCGCACACGAACGAGCGCATCAAGCAGATGAAAGAGGACGCCGTGATGCGCGAGAAGCAAGAGGAGATGGCCGTCGCGGCCTACTTGCGCAAGAAGGCGGTCGATGAAGAGGCGAAGGTCAAGGAGGAGCAGCGCATGCGCAAGTCCAAGGAGCTGCGCATCGCCAAGCTCCGTGCGCAGCAGGAGAAAGCGCAGGACAAGCAGGCGATCCAGGACGAGTTCCGCGCCAAGAAGGCGAGCGAGGAGGCCGAGAGGAACATGCGCAGCAAGGAGAAGCGCGACCGCGAGGCCAAGGAGGCGCTCACGCAGACCATTCTGCGTGACCGCAAGCACCAGGAGGCCTTCCACGCCGAGCAGCTGCTTCGCGAGCGCCAGATCGGTCTGCACATGGACGCGGTCGCCCAGGAGCACGTCGAGCAGGAGTTCCAGCACCAGCGCGCTGCGCTACAGGCCGCGAAAGAGCGCGAAATGGCGCACGGCCAGGTGCTCCGCGAACAGATCGACGGCAACGCGCAGCGACGCACGAAGGCCAAGCTCTTCGAGCAGAGCGGCGACGCCAAGTACCTCAAGAAGAAGAGCACGAAGGAGAGCATCTTGGCGGAGAAGGTGCGACTGGACACGCTGCGGAGACTGCAGCGCCAGGGTGTTCCCGAAGAGTACCTGCGCGAGCTCAAGGGCATGGCCATCAACGAGTCGAACGCATAGCGTTGAGGCTGTCACCATCGGAATACACATCACCTAGGTTTTTCCCCCTTCTCTTGGCTTCATGTTGAGACTTGTGGAGATTCAACCAGCTGTCAGGAGAGTGGGATCTTTTGTCCCCGAATCAGACTCGTGGTCATTTTGGTCAGAGGCACTGCTATCACTCTGGTTGGGACGGGAGAAAGAGGTTTGGAGCAAGGAGACGAAGGGAGCGCAGCCGAATGGGGCCGCGGGGTGGAAGGACCAGCGAAGCGGCGTCTCCGATTGAAGTGAGAGAGGGCGAGGTTCCCATGCGTGATTGACGTCGGTGGACGCCGCGATCGTAGTTTACCGAGCGCTCCGGGCATGCTCGCCAGATTTCAATAGCTTTTCCTTTACCTGGAAGTGTCGAGTGAGTGGGAGCAATGGCACAGAGGTTTGTCAGATGTTTCGAGCGCCTGTCCGTAAATGTCTTTTCGGGAGGAGGTGTGCAATATTGAGTGGGTGCAGCGACTCCTGATCAGTTGGCGCGCGCAGTGATTGGTTAGTCAATCTCACAAGCGCGACCGTTGGTTAATTTCCATCTTGTGGACTTGTCGAGAGATCCTCGATGACCTCGAGAGGTGATGGCTCAAATGGCCTCATGGTGATGGAGGTGATGGCATGCGCGGCGGAGAGACCCGTACCTGCTTGAATGAAAGAACACGCTGGATGCAGTAGAAGGCCTTTCGCCTTTTGCGTGCTCAGATGAAACGAGCGACTTTGAATCTTTCAAGCGCGGGGCGACAAAGTGTCTATTGGGAAACCCTTTGCTCTGGCTTCCAACCACCCGGGGCCTTCGATTTCGAACTCAGTTTTCTGAGCATTCGCTCGCTCACGTTCGTTCGGGTGGCCCAACTTCAAGAGATCGCCCTATGTGCAACCTCTACGATGGGAACCTCTCACCCTTCAGAGAGGGAAGCGAATACGGCTTTGGACCTTGGGCGTTTGCCACGCTTTGCTTCCCTCTCATTCGGCAGTTTGCACGTGTTCACCCACATCGGCAGCACAGCACCAGAATCTCCCTTCGCCCCACCATGAAGTTCCTTGGTACGTTCGCGCTCGTGGTGCTCGCCACGATTGGCGCCAGCACCGCAAACGCCGCGGCGGTGGACGACAAGGTCTGCTCCTGGAAGCTCATCCCGCTGGGCTGCCACCCGTCAGCGCTCTGCTCGTACCAGTTCAAGCTCGGCGACCTGACGCTCAGCCAGTCGTGCCGCGTCAAGCCTGGCGTCAACAAGCTCCCGCAGCAGGTGCACTTGGCGTATGCCGGCACACCCACGGGCACAGGTATGGCTGTGTCCTGGGCCACGTTCGCGAACGTCGCGGACAGCGCCGTGTGGATCGGCACGTCGGCCACGAACCTCGAGTTGTCCACCTCGACGGTGTCCATCGCGTCGTACTACTCGGAGGGCGACTACTCGCTCTTC
>JAASFQ010000752.1:0-15029 GCA_023333845.1 Globisporangium polare | reverse complement strand
GTTCTCGAAAGACCAGGTGAACAAGAAGGGCTTTGCGTACCGCTCCATGACGGCGTTCATGGAAGAGCACATAAACTCGCCTGTGAATGGGCTGATTGCAGACCGCATCGGCTCGCAGTTTGGCGCGACGTGCTACGATGCGTAGGAGAGATGGAGCTCAAGTCGAAACAAGTGTTTTTTGTGACTCGTGAGCTTGGTTGCGTCGTTGAAGACGAACTAATGAAGAGTTTGGGCCGCTCTTTCGTGCAACACTTATCCTAGAATCTTTCCTAGCGCTACGAACCCTTTACATAGATCTCGATAACCTCGTTGATCCGAGATGAGAGGAATGCGTCTGACGCTGACACACGAGAAGCAGCCTCACAACGCATTTCGGAATGCCTCGAGGTCACTCGAGGTTGAGCGCGCCAAGTAGGATTTGAGGCGACGCCACCTGGCTGGACTCGTGCTCCCTGAATCGGATAGTTGTTCATCAGCCACTTCCGAGTCGGAGGCAACACCATCGGGATGGAACTCGTAGAAGAGTTCGACAGCATTCGAGGCTGCTTCGAGTCTCTTTTCCGCGATTCTGTCGTTTGGATACAAAAATGGTCAGCTTCTAGAAATCCTGCAGTACCGGACAGAGAAAACAACAGCTAGCACTTACAGAATCGCGAGAAGCCGATCAATGTTGCCGGTTGCAGCGAGGAACTCGATGAATGCCGACTCGAACGGGGTGCTGAGGAGGTCCTTGTATCCACCTCGCTTCGTAGCCTCTGCAAACGCACCTTGCATCAGACGCAGCTGGTCACCGAACTCGTTGTCTTCATTCTCCATGCCCAGATGCTCACTCTCGTCTCCACTGAGCAAGCAAGAGGTATCCGATAGTTCTCTCAAGACAGGCATGTATGCGCCGGCTTGGATGATCCTCAGCAAAGCTTCGAACCGAGTCTGCGGCTTTGGTATCACCAAGGCACAACGCACAGCAAATCCGTAGAAGTCCAAGCTCTTCAGGATAGCTCCACCGCTGCTGTCGTACTCTGCAATCTCTGTGAGATCGCGGAGATGGATGACAAAAGCCGTCACATCGATCTGGTCCAGGAATGGACACTTTTGCAGAAGAGTGACCATGTGCTCGAGTTCCACGCGCACGTTCTGGATCGAGATTCCGCCAAACTTCAGTTTCTCCAGGTTGGTTGTGCTCAAGGACTTCTTGTGTCGATCAACGTCCTCAGGTTGACTGATGAAGTGCCCACTTCGTATTTCGTCACTTGCATCGAATTGCATCCACTCCGACTGAAGACTTTTCAGTTCCAGTAGAGGCTGGAGTAGAACGCACTCCCAGATGTCACTTCCATTATCGAGTCCGCGAATAAACGATGCCTTGCTCAGCGGCCCCAAGATGCTCGATAGAGACCGCACCATTTTGAGCTTCAGCATGCTGGACAGAACCGCTTCCCACAAATCGGCAGCCTGGACGTTGAAGTCCAGCATCAGGCGGCTCACGCAGCGCAAGACCCACGAACTGTGCACAGAATACTGCCGGAGAATGCTGCGTACCAACGCAGCTTTATCGGCCTTCAGCAGATAGGCGATATCGTACGGCACTCGATGCTCCTCGAACGCCACCATGTGTGAGCAGTGTCTTGCGTAGTTGACTAGATCCTTGAAGAACGACTCGGAGCTCGTAAGCTGATACTTTGAAAGCAGTACGCTCGCCACCATCGGCTGATACAACTGGGAAAGGCGGAGCACAACCCGCAGAGCTCTCAGTTTTGCCCTGAAGGTGACGCCCGCTCTTGGCTTCACGTCCTTCGCGAATCGAATGAGATGCTCGAACAGCTCCACACCGCTCGAACTGTTTGCGTGCACACATTTCGCTGCGACGAAAGCGAGTCGCTTGATGTATTCCTCATCTTTGCGTTGCATCTTCTCGTCTTCGAGTGGTTCAAAGATCGATTCGGCTGGAGGTGATGCGTTGACACGAAGAACAGCGTCTTTGACAAGCCACTCGTTTACCAGTTCTCTGCGCAGCTTGTTCGCTGAGATCTGGAGCAGGTCCGCGACGCGATCTGCTACTTCGTGGATGTTTTTACAGTTGCCTTCGCAAGATGCCAAGGAGTATCGTCGGTACAGCTCACAGAAAAGCTCTGCTGGCTGGCTGATCAACTGCAGGAGCTCGCTATTCTGTGCGTCCCCACCCGTCGAGTCGAGGCCTTTGTTCTCGAACAGCTCTTCACGCAATATGAGCTCCACTTTCAGGCGCAATATCTTCGTCTCGAGCCGGGTGAACGCCTCAGTCCCTGTGAAGGTCTGGCCAGCGGTTTCTCCGCCGTCTTTCTCGTTTCCAGAGTCCGATCTCGCAGATGCCAGTGCGAACTCGAGTGCTTTCATCTTTTCTTCTCCATACGGGAAGTTCTCTGCGAGCCATTCTCCAGCTGTGACTTTGTTCTCGATGTCTGTCAGGCGAGACAGAATCTCGTGAAACACTTCAAATGGCGGAGTCGGTTCGAAATGTTCGGCTTTGCTTCTGGTCTCTGGAAGTGTCGGGCGGAGATATGTTTCCACCATGCTCTTCAACAGGAGCATCTGCAACTCGTCTGTCTGGAGGCGAAGCGGTCCCACGAGCTCAAACAGCGTCCCGAAGTTGTCCTTGTTCAGAAGCTGCGAGAGTAGATCTCGAGGCTTCGCAATCAGATCGTGAAACGACACTTGACCGCCCGGACGCACACGGGAACTCTTCATCACGTCGAGCTGAGTTCCGTCAGTCGTCGCTGCTTTTCGTGCCTGGATTGCAGCATGCGCTCTCATTATGTGTAGTACCTCAACGCGCCTCTCCACTTCGTCTCTGTCGGGATACTTCGTGTTCTCCAGCAAGAGCCGAAAAACAAACGCCAGTCGATCGTAGTCGAAGCCAGAAATCTTCGGAATGCTCTTGAGCAGTAACGAGACGAGATGCTGGTCGTGAATATCTTCTAGCACGCCAACGATCTTGTCTTGGTACTCGAGGTCGTCAGTGGACTCTCCTTTTTTCAGGAGCAGAGCCTCAACGTACGCGAGAGACGGGTAGTTGTCGTCGATTTGGTAGTGCCTTGTGAACTCCAGCACCATGTAGAAGTCGTAGTTGCTTTTCTCAATCAGTGCTGGAACGAGTCGACGGATGTACGTGAGGTCTCGACGCTCACTTTGGAATGCCTTGTGATCGCACTCTATCCCGAGCAGATTCAAGTAGTGCCACCATCGCGCGTTGCCTTCAAGCTCGACACACTGGTGAAGAAATGCTATCTGCTGCCACGCTCGAGCTGCGTCAGATCCGATTAATGCCAGCTGCTGAAACCTATTGAAGTCTTTTGCCACGTTTTCCCGCGAGATTTGCCTCTTGAAGGCGTTGAATGCGTCAACTTGTTCCAGGGTCAGCATTAGTCTATGAGAGCAGAGCAAGAGTAGTAACAGTGAGCGTGGGTTTGTCAAGGCGAAACAAGAAATGTGAGCAGCAAACACGTACCCAAGAGCGAAGTAGTTGTCGATTTCCTGCGACTGGAAAACCGTGGAGAGAAGTTTCGCCACTTGCGATTGAACAACACTGGTGGCATCTTCTGGCAGATCTCGCATCGATAGCAGTACTTTCAAGCTCAACAGATCCGAGTTGTTCTCGACCAAGAACGACACATATCGCTTCGATGAAATGGAATCGCCTCGTGCTTCTGTGCTGACAAGCTTTTTATGCTCAGCAACAGCGAAGTGTGTCGCAAAGCGCATCGCATCGGCGCTGGGAAGTACGCTTGCATCGCCACGAAACCATCTGTTGTAGAGTTTCCAGTTCGCCCACTCGTCTGCGCCCCTTTCCTTTCCGGTAAGATCGAGCTGGGTGTGGTGAAGTACCTCGTTCAGAAGAACAGCGTTCTTGAGAAGAACGAACGTCTCTTCAAAAGAGTCCACCTCGCAGACACAGATCGAGTATCGAAGAAGCTCGAGAGAATACACTGGCGCTTGCATGCGTGCAATCTGCGAGGGGGTCTGGTACTGGTTCTGGAACTTCGAGAGGCTGTACACTTCGTCCACATGCGTGGCTGTGTACCACGAAATGGACATCGAGATGCTCTTCAGCGTCTCTGCAGATTCAAGCTTTGAAAGAAGACCCTCAGCTGAAGCGCCTCCAGATGACGACATCTCG
The DNA here is from genome assembly GCA_023333845.1 of Globisporangium polare. Classification (NCBI taxonomy): domain Eukaryota; phylum Oomycota; class Peronosporomycetes; order Pythiales; family Pythiaceae; genus Globisporangium; species Globisporangium polare. The sequence continues at coordinate 10,876 of JAASFQ010000752.1, read as the reverse complement.
TGCGTGCCGGGTTTGCTCGATCCTCGCTTGTTTTCACCACATCGCCGAGAAAACAAGTCGCGCGAGTAGCGAACAGCACGGAGTATCCATCCATTTTGGGCAGCAAGCTGGGCTGTCATCGAACGGTACTTGCTTGGAGAGATGCCGACACTGGATGCAAGCCTATTCAGGTTGGACGCGTACTGAGCTTGGCGCTCATCCTGCTGCTTTCCATCGTACTTGACTGAACTGGAGCTGATTGCTGGAACTCCAAACTCGGCACGCACTCGTTTCGAACCTCCAGGCTCTGAAAAGCGGCCATCCCCTGGCCAATCAGCTCCACGTTTCTTGCCTTTGCCACGAGCAACGCTCAACATTTCTCGAGCATGCTTCGTGTCGGACACACTGCTTCCACTGATAGCATCTTCGTCTCCAAACAACATGTCTGGCTTCATGAGCTTCTTCACCTTTGCTTCTATGCGCTCGGGATCACGGAGAGTCGAAACTGAAAGCAGTGTCTTGTGCTCAGCTTCAATACGCTGCAGCTTTTGAAGATCTGCCAACAGCTTCTCATTCAGGATGAAGTCTGGACTTGCGAGGTACGCCAAAACGCTCTCATTTCGTGTAGACGCTGCATACTCGTGGAGTGACTGGACTTCGGACACGAAGATTGATACCAAGGCGAAAACTAAGCCCAGCAAAAAGGAGCTCGAGTCTCCTTCTTCCAGAATCCTCGGTTCGCCGACATTTCGTGGATCAGAGAGGTGGTCCACGCTTGACTTGTTCTGGTGTTCTTCAATCTCCAGCAGCGTCAATCCCAGCTCCACAACTTCTTCCATGAGCGAAAGTAGCAACATTGTGTTGGAGGCGATGGCTTTTCGCTTCTTCACATGGCTTAGAGCATCCACTGCTTTTGCTGTCCGCGAAGAGATTTCATGGGAGAAGCCAGCATTCAGCAATTTCGCATCGGGTCCGGGCGGGAAAGTCAGCAGGTTCTCGATAAACTGGACTGCAGCGCGGTCACACTGGAGATGGCTGTAAGCGTCGACAAGCCGCATTGCGTCATCCAAGGCAGACGGCCGGGAAATCTGGACGAGAATGTGCCCCAACAGGCGGGATGCGTTTCGGGCGTCCGCCATATCGAACTGCTTCACACCATACGCCATCAGCATGTCTTGGATCTCCATCATCCGAAAGTGCTCTTGGATTTCCTCTTGCCGAACGGACTCCCACACCGTTGCACTTTTTCTCGCATACTCCTTCAGCAGGTCAGAATACGGTGGGAGAACTGACCGGAAAAGTGTCAAAGCAGTGTCTGCGCGAAGCTCAATGCTATCGATTGAATCGAGCACGACGAGCGCTCGCGCTTCTTCTGTCGACTGCGGGGTACTGATCGAATCTGCGAGCTCTGCGACGTAGTCCTTCAGCACTTGGTCAGGATGCGTTTTGCAGTGGTGAAGGTATTTCTTCACATGGTTGTCGATATCTTCACGAAGTTGCTCGGGTGACAAGACTCGATCCATCATACTCATCGCGATGGTGGAAGGTGTCTCATCTGCGAAGAGTTGGAGCGATATCTTGAACTGATGCACATCTGCAAGGTGTTTGATGTGCTCGAGGCTGGTCGCCAACTGCTCAAGACTTTGGAGTGCGTCGGTTTTGCCAATCCCGCGTGTTTCAGGTGCTTCGTGCTGACTGGGGTGAGTTTGGGGTACCTCGCCTAGCGTGTGCACTCTGTACTCGAAATACGAGCATGCAGCGCCAGGTTCTTCGCCAGACGATTTCAGCAGTCTACTCAGTCGAATCGCCGTCGCTACGTCCCCGCGTTCAGCAGCGCTTCGAGCACGCTCGAAGAGCCACTGGGCGACCTCGAGAAGAAGAGGCGAAGATTTATCGGCTTGATCATCGATCGACTCGTCAATACACTTGATAATCGCTGGGAGCACTTCTCCCTGGAGCCACTTTTCGTAGACACCAATCGGCAACGAAGTCGGAAGGCACTGCAAAAGCTTCGGAATGCTGCGGGCCGAGCTGTCATCCGCATGTCGACTCCACAGAATCATGACAGGTCGCATCGCTCCCTTCTTCATGTAGTGCTCCAGCATGCTCAGCAGATTGGTGTTCTTGAATAGTCTCCACTTTTCTCGAAGCGATGTCCCATTGCCATCAGCGCGGCCCGCATCTGACGTCATGAGCAGCTGGAAGGAGGTCCAGTCGTACGACAACTTGATGATTCGGTCACAGTACTCCGTTATCTCGGCTGGCACACGACGAGCTGACCCTTCCGTCAGATTGAGCTTGCGAAGACGGCGAGCAAGATCGAGTAGCAGCGCCAGTATCAGTCGAGTCTCGTCCTCCTTGCTTCCGATCGCACCGCAGCACAAGTCCAATCGCTCAATGAAGGCGAGTACTTCACGCACATCTAGGAAGCTTGGTGTTGGTGTCTCCACCAGCGACTCAGCGACCGAGACGATATCCGTTGCTTCCGCCGTGTCTTCCGACGACACATTCGCGCTGAATGGCGCATCTTCTCTTGGATTCCGTGAGTCGTCTCCTTGTTTCCATTTCCACACAGAGATGTTGCGGTCGGTTCGGGTCGAAGTGATGAAGCTTGTCTTGTCGTCAGTTCCTGGCCCGGAGAACGCGATTTGCGTTGAGAAGCTCGAATGCACAGAAGCTACGGCATCTTTCCACACCGACTGCACGAGCCATCTCTTGGACCCAGGAGAATGAGTGACTTTCACGATCTCCATGACCGACGAAGCACTCTCCTCACTCGAAGCTCGGTTCACAGCGATGTGTGTCGCAGATCCAGTCCTGGTCACTGAGCTTAAGCAGGAGAGCGTTGTGAAGCTAGAGATGCCACTCGTGGTCAGCTTGTTCACGAGAATCATATCGTGCCAGTCCCACCTGGATAGACAATCGGAAGACTCAGTAAGTGCATTTCAAATAAACCAGCTTCACTCGAGAACAGGAGCATACCACATCAGAACACCGCTGCAGGACAAGACCAGGAGGAATCTCTGGTCCAATGTGAATTCCACTGCATTGATGCCATCAGATGTCACTTCTCCCCCTTCGTATGCTGATAATCTCTGTATTGATTCCAAAGTATACACAACACAGATCAGTCTCTACATCAGATATCACCTCGGTTTTATGTCGCGTACCTCCATCAGTGACGAGTTGCCATTGGTACCATGAACTCTTGCTTTCCAGACGCCGAGGGCGTGCCCGTGGTTGGCGGCCACAACATTGAACATCGACTCGAAACGATGTGCCTGCTCGTCAAAAGATCGTTTGGTTAGATAGCAGTAAACACCAAGCATACATTATAACACAAGGAGAAAGCTTACCAGTAAAACTGACTGGTGACTCGTGCTTAATAGACCAATGTCAACCCGCTGCACGCGGATCGTTTGCATGATCGATTGGAGAGCGTTTCTTGGGTCCTCCAGCAAAACTTGCTCGATAGCAAGCAGATTTAAATCACCCAGCCTCAGAGCCACTCCGCCTGATGTAGCAACCACAAGATCTTGAAGCTCTGAGGGAGGATTGACGGCGCTGACTGTAGCAAACTTCAGCGAGACGATTCTGAGGTTTTGGGTCAAGGTGACAAGCAACAGAAGTGGTTAGCAGATGCCAAGAATCAGGTCGCAGGTAGCGCTTAACATGGACATACCGGTCACTTGCTTCAGAACTAACTACGGGATACGCGAACAGAAATTCACCGCTGGTTTTAAAGAGGTGCAGCGCCCCCGAGTCATCTGCGATCGCCAAGTAGTTCCCACAATTGCTGAACGCCAGGCAAGCGACCTCGTGCCCAACTGTGATCGCAACAGCTTCGCGCTCGCTTGTTGCTGGGCTCGTCTCCCCACTTTGGCATGGCTGCGCAAGCGTACCCGCTTGACCTCGCAACTGCTGGTTCTCTGCAGCTCGGTGTTGGCCATGATCGACGATCCGGACGACTTTTGAGCTCAGCAGCACTGCGCTCCTGCCTGCACGCGTATCGATCCACTTGCGTCCTTGGTACAACGCAGCGTCGCCATCAGCTTCTGGGTCAAGTGGCAACTCAAAAATGACGCTTGGGGTGAGCTGCAACTCGTGGCTGTCGGTCATTTCGCTGTTCTCCGGCTGAATGACACACACACACACAGCGATGACGCCACGACGCAAACGATACGCAATGGCATAGCACTCGCATGCAAATGTGCGCGCACCTCTTGCTCTTCTCCGTCGGCACGCATCGCCGCCGCCGCCTTAGTCCGCAACGTTGCCGCACTTGGTTTCCTTTTTGCAGCGAGCACGTGCAGGCATGCGCTTCAATTTCAAAAAACGAGCGCGAGACAATCACTCCTGCCGTGCCTTGTAAAAAAGACACATCAACCAAGGGTTTTTTTTACGAGCTGGGGTTTTTACGAGCCCTCATCTTTTCCTTTCAGAGGGAGGATACAGCCACATCTCGGACTGTGCTCAAGTGGGGAGATACAGCCACAATCGGAGAGGTTTACTCCCTCATCAATTCAGCAGCTGTCCTCGATTTCCACTCAAGTGCGTTCAGGTTGTGGGCGTATCCGCTTTCTCTGCTGCTCTCGACGTGATTGGAAAAGCGCGACAGCCTCAGCCTTGACGCGGTCGCCATTCGCCTTCTCCGACCAAGCGCAAGGCAAGAAGAGCAGGAGCAGGAGCGAGCGACGCCGACGCCGACGCCAGCACCAGGTCCAGCTACGTGACGCCCCCGCGCTTACCACCCAGTAGCTGTTGCAGGCGGGGTCCACGTGACTGACAGCAACTTGCGGATTGAAGCTCGTCAACACACACACCAAGCAAAACAAACCACCACGACGACGACGACAGCGACGACGCGCGCGCAGGTTTTTTCTCATTAAGGTTTTACTGGGAGGCTGCGGTTGAAGACAATCGTGCGACTCCAGCTCAAGGATACGGACGGTAAGTGAGTGACGCTGCCTGCTTTGGCGATGAGCTCCATGACGACGCCCACGAACGGGCTCGGACAGATGATGCCGGTCCCGATGGGCCACGACGTGGTCGGCCTCGGACCCTCGGGCGACGTGACGCAGTCGCTCAAGAAGAAGAAGCCCGGCCGCTCGCCGTCGCAGATCTGGACGCTGCTCACGGACGAGCCCAACCCGCAGCGCAAGAACGCGGCGTCGTGCAAGCACTGCAAGCAGCAGGTGCTCTACTACAAGAAGTCGGAGCAGGCGATCCGCCACCTGAAGAAGTGCACCGTGTTCCAGAGCAGCCAGCACCAGTACGCGTTCATCTCGCAGTTCCAGGACATTCTGCAGATGTACAACCAGAAGATCACGACCAAGATCCCGTCGAAGAAGCGGCAGAAGACCTCGGCCGCGGCCGCCGCGGCGGCTGCAGCAGTGAGCAGTGCGCTGGACCAGGCGGCAGTGCACCACGCGCAGGCGATGAACCAACTGGCGATGCAGCAGGGCATGCCCGACAGCCTCCTCGACCCGACCGGTATGGGCTTGAAGGACGACAGTGCCAAGGAGCTGAAAAGCACAACAGGAAAAGACCGCAAGGGGAAAGGCGGCGGCGGCGCGCTCTCGAAGAGCCAACACGAGCGAATGGAAGAAGCGATCGCGATGCACGCGTACGTGACAGGTATGGCGTTCGATGCCGTGGAGGAGTGCCACTTGCAGCGCGCACTGTCGATTTTGCGACCCAACGTGAAGCTTCCGGACAAGAAGCGACTGGAAGGCGACTTGCTGCATCGGTGCTATGACAAGATGCACAAGCAGGTGTGGAACTACCTGACGGCGAGCTCCACGCGTGTGTGTATCAAGCGAGACGCGTGGTCGAGCATGAACCTGTACAACACAAGCAACCCGGAGGAAGTGTACGTGACGTACATGGCGGCGAACAACGAGAAGCGCTTCTTCCTCGAGTCAGAGAAGATCAACGATGATGGACAGTACAACTCCATCTTGATTGCACAGGACATCAAGCGCGTGATGGCTCCGATCGTGAGCTCGGTCAGCGGCGTAGTCACAGGCAGCACGGAGTACCATGCGCGTGCATGGGAGATGCTGAAGGTCGAGTACCCGACCAAGTTTTTCTATGGTTGCATCTCGCACGCGCTCCACTTGGCGATCATGGACATCTTTGGACCAGAGAAGTCGATTGAGAACGACCCGCGCAGAATGACACCGCAAGTACCGATGGACTTCCCGTTTCAGGATCTAGTGGACTTCACCAACTGCTGCAACGAGTTGCTTTCGTTCTTCAGCAGTTATCAGTACACGCCCAAGTTCAAGATGTTTGACGCGCAGACGCTGCAGACCATGAAGAGCTTCTCGACCGCGTCGCCGACGATGCAGTGGGGGTCTCTGGCTGCACGCTTCCGCGTGCTGTCGCAAGCGGAGGACATCATCCAGTCGATCGTGACGGATCCGGACTTCATCGTTGGTGCACCGATGAACCAGCGGCCGACCCGCGACGCGATCAAGAACTTTGTGCTGAATCTGAACTGGAAGCTGACTTTGGACAAGGCGATCAGCATCCTCACACCCATCGAGCTGACGTTGTACAAGTTCCAGGACGACAAGCCCATTTCGGAGGTGTACTTTGAGTCCAAGCACCTGCTGACGGACTTTGACGCGGTCTTTGGACTCTCAACCGTCGAGCTCGAGTACATCAAGAAGGTCGTGACGGAGCGCTGGCAGTACGTGCTGGGCGAGGCGCACGGTTTGGCGTACCTGCTGGACCCGCGCCACATCGGCAAGTCTATGACGCGCGAGTACCGCGAGCAGATCGAGGAGCTAATCTTCAATTTTCCCGAGACGGACGCGGACATTGGCGTGAACGAGGAGCGCAAGCGCGCCATTTCGGCCGAGTACACGGACTACGTGATCTACGCCAAGAACCAGCGCGCGAACCGCACGTTCAAGTGGGAGATGCTGGATAAGGGCAACCGGTCGCCGCTGCAGTTCTGGATGACGGAGGCGGACGACTGGCCGCACCTCAAGCTGCTGGCGCTCACACTCTTCTCGCTGGCGCCGTCCAGCGTCGCGTCCGAGAAGACGCTGTGCAAGTCCACGCTGCTGCAGTCGAGCCGGCGCAACAAGCTGAGTTTCGACGACATGCGCCGCCTGGCGTTCATCAGCATCAATGACACGCAGTTCACGACGGGCAACCGCGTGGGCGACTTCCAGCACGCGCTCCCGGACTTTAACATGGGCGATCCGGGCCTCTCGCCCGAGGGCATGATGATGTGGATGATTTAGTTGTCGACAGCATTTATAAACAATTGAACCGACGAGTTCTGTGATTAGGTTCCCAAGATGTTCAAGATGGTCAGGATGGAAATGAGCCTCACGCTCAAGACAAGAACTCTATGTGCATTTGGCTTATGCGGCCGACCTCCAAGGACTGACGTTCCTCCATCTATGACTCCAGGGACGAAACGAAGCTCAGTCAGTACGTGATCGATCTCTGCAGCCGCTGGTCTTTGCAGATCTCGCAGATGCAGCGGCCATCGACCACTGGACAGCTCAGCGCTTTGGTGTGGAACACCTCGCCCTTGTGGTAGTGGCAGAACTCCTGGTCGCACAGGCAGCAGAAGTGCAGGATGCGGCGGTCGAGCGTGGCCGTGAACGGCACTTTCTTCTTCTTCTCCGGGTCGCTGCACACGTGGCACTGGTTGCGCAGCACCGCCTTGGTGTCTTTGATGGATCGGCGCGGCAGCAGACCCCGGCCTTTCAGCTCAGGCACGGGCACCATGTACGTCGAACGACTGGACTTGGTCACAAGGCCGAACTCGTTCGTCGCCTCGACCACGAACTTGTACGTTTCGCCGTGCTTCAGGTGACCCACAGACACGCTCGTGGGCAAAGGGATCGTCAACAACTTGACCCACTTGACCTCCTCGGTCTTGGTGCGCGTCCAGCGCACGCAGTAGCACACGATTTGGACGCCGTTGTCCACGGGTTTCTCCCACGACACGGTGACAGCAGCTTCCTCCAGCGACGTCTTGGAAGCGTCCGCCTCGACGATCACGCGCGTGGGCATATTGGGCGGCAGGCGGCGCATGAGGCGCAGGATGTAGTTGGCGTCGCCGTAGATGAAGCCACGGATAGGCAGCACGATGAAGAGCGTCAACGCGATCGCCTCGTCCAGCCACCACAGGTACGCCTTGAGCAGACCGAAGAGCGTGTCGGGAACTTGGTCCTCGCGGCTCGAAGATTCGTTCGAGCTCCTTGCGGCATCGAATGCGCCATTACCTACTGGCAACGCAGTATTCGAGACCAAATGTGAAGCTACACCAGCACCACCAACCACACCAACACGGGAAACTGAGCTGTCACACCGGATGAACTCGTGCGAACTCCTGCCGTACGAGTTCCACGTCGCTAGCCGGTACACCACGTGCAGCCCGGCGTCCACGACGTCGATGAACTCGGTATCCGGACCGGAGTACACCAAGTTCCACGTTGACTCGCCGGGGCTTCGTCGCTGCAGCTGGAAGCGCAGTGGGGTGCTCTCTGCTGGTATCCAGGCGACGTGAAGCAGCTTCTTTGGCGTCTGTGCTCGCCCATCGTCTGTTGCAAGAGGCGCCATTGGCTCAGCATTGCAGACTGCTGAGACCACTGGCGCCGGTCTCTTGCCCATGCCCAGGTACTTCATCTTGAGGAACATCGCGAGCTGCTGGCGGTGCAGATGGTGCTCAATGCCGATTTCCTGGAGCCGGCTGCCGTCGTTCGCCATCAGCAGTGGAAAAGTGTACCCGGAGATCGAGTGGCGCCGGAAGATGTCCGCGTACTGCGGCAGCTGCACCGCAAACGCGACCCAGTCTGCGACTTCGTTGACTGTCATCTCGGCGCCGACAGATTCCCAGCGCTCGTCCAGCTCCTTGAGCGAGATGACAGAATCGTGGTCGCGGTCGAGCTTCTGGAACGCCGACATGACGTCCTTATCGTCGCGTGCCATCTGTACACGTGCATGCAACATACACTCAGCCTATCAGTCGTTTGGAAGGCGGCAATTGCGCTGGCACTAGCCACACTAGGGTTAGATGTACCGTCTTGATCTCCTTAGTGTCGATGCTCCCACTCTCGTCAATGTCGAAAAACTGGTGCAGGTTGTCCTTGATCTGCTGGATCTCGCTCAAGCCCACGTGGCCGTCGTGATCAAAGTCCGCAAGCAGACTCTCTAAACCACATAACAAATGGATAGCAAACAACACACAGCCACAATGAGATGAGGCACTTACTTATCGTTGCCTCCTTTACGCAAGAGCGGTCAGCGCAATATGCCGCAGCAAAGCGCTAAAGCACCATAGACGCACCGACTTCCAGCTTCTTGCGGCGCCGACGCACGCTCGCCTTTTCCTCCTCTTCGAGCATCTCGAGCGTCTCCGCCGCAGATCCGTCGGCCTTCACCCCCACTTCAATCACATCGGCTGCACACATACACACACAGCATCAGTACAACGCACACACCTCTGCACACCACGAGCACACGGGGTCACTGGCTGTGACTCGCGATCCAAATGCATCCTTTGCGACCTCACCTGCCGAGTGGTCCGCAGGCCGCGCGTCTTCGAGAACGCCTCGCGCGTCGACGGCGTCTGGTGCGAGCGCCAGCAGCAGCGCTGTGCAGACAGCGGCGCGTAGTAACAGCAGCATAGGCGCCTGTGTCTTCTTGTTCTTCCTCTTGAGCCTCACGAGCTCCTGCGCTCGTGGTGGCGCCATCCCGTAAAGCGCGTTCGTAAGTGGCTCGCTCTCGGTGTCTCTCTGTCGCTCGTCGTTGTCGTCAACAAGTTCAGGACTGATTTTCCTGTGATCATTTGATCATTTGGCTCTGGAGTTCAGCTCGACAATCCTTTCCATTTGGATATTGTGCATTTCTGTGATGGATGTGTTCGTTGTCCAGGATGCTTAGGATTCTGCACTTTTACATGTGCCTTACTAGTTGCATAACCCCGGAAAGAAAATCGGCAAGAACTCGTTTTGTATGGACCCGAAGAAGTACGATTGCCACAACAAGCAAAGCAAAGCTGGACAAGACATGGCTACACTCTATTCCTTCACACCTCCCTGCGGGACGAGAGCGGCGCGCGTGAGTTCGGTCTGGTATCTACGTGCAGGGTCTCTAGCGTGAAGGTCTACACGATGTTCAGCGCCGCGTTGACGTCGCGATTCAGCGTCTTGCGCATAAATGTCGCTGGTGGAAAGCGTCGCACTCCGTGAATCGCCATGCCCCGCCTTCGCCGAGCTGCTGCCGTCAAAAAGACTTCACCAACAGAACGCTCTCAAGCTCATCGAGAAGTCTCGCATCGAAACCGGAGTGCTCGCTTCCACGCAAGGCGTCGAGTCATCGATCGGCAGCGGGACCAAACGTCCGCTATTTATTTGCACGTCCCAAAAGAAGATACAGACCGCACTTTACCTCCAAAATCCAAAAGATCGAGTTTGTGGTTGTTGAAAAGATCCGCTTTTTCAGCGAAAGGCTTCGATATTCTTTTTTTGACCCGGTGCCGCGCTCGACAAGCAACGCGCGCAATTACGGCTCAAGGGTGGAGGTGGCCAAGCGCGCTGCTTCACGAACCCCTAGCAAGGGTGCTACAGCGATGGGGCTCCTGCTGCTGCTGCTGACGAGAGGCGAGTGGGTGGCGCTGCTCTGCGCTATCACTGCGACGCTCTACGCGTCCCCACTGCTGCTGAGCCCATCGACGGACTGGCAGTTCCTCTCCACGTACGACGACTACGACAACTTTGTGTCGAACCCCGTGCTGCAGGGCGACTTCCTCTTCTCGTACGAGAAGCTCTACGCAATGGCCACGATGCGCAAGATCAACGTCTACGAGCCGCTCAGCTGGCTGCTCAAGGCGCTCATCGTCCAGTGTGCGGGTCTCAACTCGTGG
>JAASFQ010000751.1:0-15032 GCA_023333845.1 Globisporangium polare | reverse complement strand
ATCAGCTGCGCGCGGGACGGGACGGTGTCGAAGGGAAAGCGGTAGTAGTTGTTGACCGCAGCGCAGTCGCCCTCGAGCACGTCGTTGTTCTCGTACAACTTGGTGATCAGTCTGGAGGTGGCCGGGTCGCAGTTGTGCGACGCTGCTGGCGGTACTGCTGCGGCGGCTGTAGGAGCTGGAGCTGAAGCTGGCGAAGGCTGGGGCGCTGTCTTCGGAGGCGAGCTGTTGCCACTCACCACGGAGGTCGCGCCACTAAACGACGAGCCGCTGCCCTCATAAATCATTGCAGCGGTCAGTGGTGCGGTCGTCGATGTCGCCACTGGACGCATGGTTGGTGGTAATAAAGACAATGGGGTCGAAGTTGTCGCCGCAGGATACTTGGTGGTTGGTGGTGAAGATGCTTTAATCGGGGCGGTCGTTGGACGCCTACTGGTTGGTGTTGGTGATGGGGTAGGAGTGCCTATAATCGGTGCTGGGGTGGGCTTCATCGTAGTTGGCTTGTGAGTAGGCTTCGCTGTGATCGGCTTCGGAGTCAGATGCAGAGTTGACACCACTGGTGCGGGCGTCGGGGTCGCCGTGAGCGCGTCAAAGCTGAGCGAGACGCCGCTGATGACGAGTGGCTGCTGCTGCGCGCACACTGCAGTCGGCGGTATTGCGAGCGCGAAGACGAGGTTGAGCAGCACAGCGCACACGCGTGGCGGCCAAGTACGGATCGCCATTGTGTCGACCAGCCAGTCCGTTCGTTCTTTTATTGAGGCGCGGGCGAGCGGACGAATTGGAGAATGCAGTTCGCTTCGGAAGCGAATAGCGGACGCCATCGACCGACAGCGGAAATGCGAGGCCGAATGTCAGCCTTACGGGATCCTCTGATCTCCGATATCCTTTGTTAATCCAGTACAACCCTTGGAGACATAAGACTTCTCGTTTGTGCTCATTTCGGCGTGACGAAAGCCTGTATAATGGCATAAATCGAAGTAATCGATATGGATGCTCAAGTTCGTACACTGCGAAAGGTGCAAAGAGCTGGCTCGTGCACATCTCGGCGGGAGATCGCGCCTTCCGAGAGCTTGAGGGTTACACGATAGAAACGAAACTAGCTCTCAATAACGCAGCATGCGGTCTTCTGCGCTTGAGCTAGCGGGGCTGGGAGGCGGAATACGCCAGTTAGTCAAACATTCGACCGCATTGACAAATCCTCGGCCAGATTCACCTTTCGTCAAGTCTTCCCTGAAGGTGCTCGATTGCTGGACGGGGACATAACACAAGTCTGTTTTCCTGATAAGGTAAGGTCGGATCACCCGGTCGCTCACACGGACAACACTTGGACAACACTTGGACAAGTCTCTGAAGTTCCTCAGCCGACAACTCCCACACGTCTCATCATCATCCGACCAGAAATCAACCAAATCAGAGCAACCAGCCTACTTTGCCGGAGGTCCTCAATTCCAGACTCGTTCTGTTTGCTCCCCTAAAACTATCGTTTATTGATATATATTTTTCATGCGTTGATTTTCATAACAACACCTTCACAAGACCCTTCACTCACCTCACTCGACTCTCTCTCTCTCATGACGACGAGACTTCAGCTTTTGCTGCAGCGAGGCGGCTCTCGGGCGTCGACAGGTGCGCGCCAGCGACCGTGTTGAGCGCGGGGGAGTCGATCGGCTCCTTGAAGCCGAGCGCCTGACGCGCCTCGGCCATGAGGAACACGCTGCCGCAGACCACGACCACCTCGTTGTCTGGGGACACGCGCGCAGCCGCGACCGCCGCGTTCACGCCGTCCTCAATACTGGCGATCGCGTCAAACGGTCGCGTCCACACGTCGTCGTCGTCTTGCTTATCCTGACTGGATGCGGTCAATGCGTGGTTGACTTCGTCCAGTGACGCGCCACGCGGGTTGTTGGCCTTCACCAGATGTATCCGCTGCTGCAACAGCGCGTCATCACTAAGCTCGTCGCTTGATGCGTTGTGCTTGCACGCCGTGGCGATGGTCGAGACCACGCGGCGCATGTCCTTGTCGGCCGAGAAGCCGCACACGAAGCGGTACTTCTTCTCGGGGAAGCGCTTGCGCAGCAGGTCCACGAGGCGCTCAATCGCTGGAGGGTTGTGCGCAACGTCGAGTACGATCGTCACCTTGCGCTCATGTGAGTTTGGGCGTACGATGTGGAAGACCTGGAAGCGGCAGGGCGGTCGCGAATCGAGCGCTGAGGCCACGCGGCGGCTCGCCAGGTCTAAGCTCAGCTCCGAGTTGCCCACCTTGTGGGACAACCGGTTCAGTTGCACGACCGCTTCACGCGCGATCGCCGTGTTCTCGGCATTGAAGTCGTCGTCAAAGTCGCTCTCGTGCTGTACCTGCACGAGCGGCGCGTTCAATGCTTCAGCGTGGCTCTTCATGATGTCCAGCGGCGCGTGGGGACCAATCACAACGGGCACGTTCGGCTTCATAATGCCGGCCTTCTCGCGAGAGATGTCCTCGATCGTGTTGCCCAGGATGCGCATGTGGTCCATGCCGATGGACGTGATGACCGAGAGCGAGGGCGTGACGATGTTGGTCGCGTCGAGGCGGCCGCCGAGCCCCGTCTCGAGCACGACACAGTCGACGTTCTGCTTGGCGAAGTGCTGGAACGCGAGCATCGTCGTGATCTCGAAGAACGTGGCTGGGATGCGCAGCTGCGCGCTGATGTTGAAGATCTCGGCGAGTGTCTCGCACACCTGCGCCTCCGAGATGAGCACGCCGTTCACCTGGATGCGCTCGCGGAAGCACGCCACGTGCGGCGACACGAAGAGCCCGACCTTGTACCCGGAGCGCTCGAGCGCCTTGGCGATCTTAAACGACACCGAGCCCTTACCGTTCGTGCCGGCCACGTGCACCACCTCGTAGCGCGACGCCGGGTCGCCGAACGCCGCGTTCAGCTGCTTCATGTTCTCGATGCCGAGCTTCACAGCCGTGAAGCGGTTCACCTGGTACAGCCGCTGGAGCAAAAACTCGTAGGTCGCGGTCGTGGCGGCCTCGTCCAGCACCGGCTCCATCGAAGCGGTGCTGGCGGTCGTCGCACTCGAGGCGGCGGTCGTGGGCTCGACGCTGCCGCTCATCGAAGCGAAGGACGCGGGCGCCGGCGCCTGGCGGAACGGCGCGTGCGACAGCGCCGTGTACGCGCGCAGGTGCGTTACCGTCAGTTGCGTCAGCATCTTGCGCCGAGGCGCGCGCCGCAGCGACGTGGACGCGAAGCGCAGCGCCATTCTGCTCTTCTCCTCCGGCGCTCAAATGGCGAATGCGATTGTTGTCGTGAAGAGCTGCTCCCTTCTCACCGCTCTTCACTTGGCTTGCGAGTCACAGGATTGGTCGAGCGAGAATAAATGGAGGCTCACTCCGAAATGGAAAATAAAGGCCAGTATTCGTGTCACTATTCGAAGAAGGGTCCACGCTGCCAAAAGAGGACCAGTCGAACAAACGCAGCAGCAAAGTGACGCATAAACTGTACGGAAGGGATCCATTCGGACTTGTATGCTGTGTTTATTACGCGAGCAATCGCTTTGTTGCGGTGCCTGTCCTCTTTTGCAAGCACCTCAGTCATATTCGACCTTTCTCTTACCTTTTTCCAAAGCTCAACCCTAATCGGCGTTTACTCGAAAATGTCCTTTTCGACCAATCAGATTGGGGTGATTGCTGGCTGATACAAACAGCTCCCAACCAAAACGCAATATGCACCAGCTCCATCAGCTGGCGGCGTCCGCGCGCCTTCAAGCGGGTGAGTGAGTGTGTGCAAGTGCCGCTTTTCAACGAGCCACCGCTCGCAAGCGCACACGATGCGCACGTATGTGCTGCTGGTGTGTACTGAACCTGAACCTCTCTCTCCTAGAACTGACGCGAGTCGGCGGCGCGGCGCTGGTGCATGTGCTGCGCCACGCCTGCGCGGCGCTTGTTCGAGCGACCAACGAGGCAGCAGGGGAAGATGAGGCGTCGGCAGCGTGGCTGCATGTGGAGCAACTCGCCACCGAAGCGTACGAGCGCAGCTGGGAGAAGCTCCACTGCGGCGAGTGGAAGAGCGTCGCGAGTGAATGGCGAGAGACGTTCGCGCTCGCGGGCGTGCTGCGGGTGCGTTTTGCTGGGCGTATTGCGTGTCACTGGATGCTGTGCATTTGGCAATTGCGATATCATTTGCGTATGAACAGCAGAGTGTGCTGTTGTGATGCATTGCGTGTGCAAAGGCGCTGGGTCTGCAACGAAAAGGCGCGTTGCTGGAGTGCATGAGGATCCTCGACATGGTGCGTACTGCAGCATGGCGTCTGGAGTTTCTGGGGATTTCCAGAGCTGTTGTAAATGCAAATCGTGCTCTGTTGCAGTGCCTGATGATGGCAGGTCCGTGTGCACTGCGCCAGACGCACGGGCTCATAGCGCAGGTCGAGGCGCAGCTGCTGAGAGACGCGCATCCAGTATCACCCAACGAAGCAGCCAAGGTAGGCGGATGCCACTTTCTATTCCTGCTTCATGCGTGTAGGTGGCGCTGCTTACTATGATGCAGTTGCGTGAAGAAACACGAGGTGGCCTTGAATCACAAGCGCGACCAGCGAAGGTTCGTGCCTTATGTCGGAAGGTTTAGATTGTGATGGTTGTTGTATCTCAGAGCTCTTGTGTTTGTTGTTGCTTTAGAAACTCAGGATCGCAACAGCGGAGTATGAGCGAGCGATCGCGTTTCCAATCAGGCGCCTGCACTTCCCGTCGCTCGAAGAGTTTCGCCAGCGAGTGCTGCTGCAGAAGTGCGATTTGCTAAACCAATGAGCCTGCGCCTTGCAGTCAGATGCTAACATCTTGCTGCTTCTCTATCTACAGCGAGCCTGTGATCATCACGGGCGCGATGGAGCACTGGCCAGCGCTCGGAAGAGCAGACCCCAGTCGCGCGTGGAGGGACGCGAGCTACTTCCGATGCGTCGCGGGCTGGCGCACCGTCCCCATCGAGGTGCGTCTCTGTGCACCCAGATGTTCCATTGAAACAGATAGCTAACTGTGGGTTTGTGTGCAATACGCGTGTGGTGGAGCAGATCGGGTCGAGCTACTTGGCGGACGAATGGAAGCAGGAGCTCATGACCGTGAACGAGTTCATCGATCGCTACATCGAAGTACCAGATGATGCTCCCCAGGACCACGAGCGAGTGGTCGGGTACCTCGCTCAGCACCACCTCTTCGAGCAGGTGCGCTAGGCTTTAAGAGCAAACAAAGCTGGTCCAGGTTTGTACTAACATGCTATTCCAATATCCTTAGATCCCAGTGCTCGGTCGCGACATCTTGATCCCTGACTACTGCGCTCTGAGACGATCTGAAGATGACGATGAAGACGAAGACATCGCGGTTAACGCCTGGTTTGGGCCCAAAGGCACCGTCTCCCCGCTGCACTTTGACCCAAAGGACAACCTGCTCTGTCAGGCAGTGGGAGCAAAGTACCTGCGGCTGTACGCACCTGAAGAGAGTGACAAGCTGTACCCAGTGGAGGGTCTGCTCTCCAACACGAGCCAAGTGCAGGTCCACTTGCCCGAGACCCACGCCCAGTTCCCAGAGTTCCGTCGAGCCAAGTACGTCGAGTGCGTGCTGAAGGAGGGCGAGATGCTCTTCATCCCGCCGCGCTACTGGCACTTTGTCGAGTCGCTCAGCACGAGCTTCTCCGTGAGCTTCTGGTGGTCGTAGCCCAAGCAACACATATCAAGTTTTGCTGGTGTTGTTGTTTTTGGGTCTGGTGGTGGTGGTGACAATTCCAGCTTTCTCCCCCATCGATGAGGACAGCCCTTCGGCTCTTTGATGGGTCGTCTGGCCTCTGATGATCCAGTGGAAGCGCGTTCGACACTTACTCAGGGCTCGCTACAAATGCAAGACGCCACGACCTGGACCCGGGACCTTCTCTCCTGGCAAGCTTCGCCACGGACAACAAGGGGCCACGATATCCAGAGAAATCAAACGAAGAACACACACACATCACATTTGGTTGAGCTTTCGAAACAGACAGAGAGAAGCGAACTGAACTCGACCTCCGCTCTGCAAAGAAGAGAGAAACATGAAGCTTTGTTGAGTTAACTGGGGGGGTTATCCAAAGGCGGCGAGGTCACCTGCTACTTGACCTCGGCACCTCCGACATGCGACTCTTCACAAAAGAGGCGCATGGAAATGGGCGAACGATGCGCGCTGCAGCATTGCAGCGAGTCACGTTGGCGCATTCTTCTAAAAAGGCTCGTTGCTTGCTTGCTTCTTTTGTCTCTTGGCTGGTTGGCCGGGGGGACGGTCTTCTCAACGCCGCCTCACATCTTCCTCTTCGCACAGCAGAAGCGAGTGTCGGACGGCGACTTCGCAAAGCGCCTGCACACTTACTTGAGGGTCGCGCGCACTTCCAGGGTCGCGTCCACCATGTTGCGCAGCGCAGCGATGGTCTCAGGCCACTTGCGCGTCTTCAGACCGCAGTCCGGGTTCACCACCACCTGCGACGCCGGAAGCAGCGCCAGGAAGCTCTGCAGCTTCTGCACGATCTGCTCCTTCGGTGGCACCACCGGCGAGTGAATGTCGTACGTGCCAGGACCCAGGTCGCGCTGGTACCCGATGGCCTTGAACGAGCGGATCGTCTCGTCGTCCGAACGCGCGTTCTCGATCGAGTTCACGTCCGCGTCGATGTCCGCGATCGCGTGCATGCAGTCCGAGAACTCGCAGTAGCACATGTGCGTGTGGATGGACGTCTCGTTCTTCGCCACGCCCGTAGACAGGCGGAACGCGTTCACGGCCCACGTAAGGTACTCGTCCTTCTTGGAGAGCTTCAGCGGCATACCCTCGCGGAGCGCTGGCTCGTCCACCTGGATCACAGAGCACTTCGCGGCCTCCAGGTCCGCCACCTCGTCACGCAGACACAGAGCCAGCTGGAACGCCTGCTCCTTGCGCGAAATGTCCTTGCGAGGGAACGACCAGTTCAGGATCGTCACCGGACCAGTGAGCATACCCTTCACAGGCTTCGTAGTGAACGACTGCGCCACCACGAACTCGCGCACAGTCATGTCCACTGGACGCACCAGGTCCGCGAAGATCACTGGAGGACGCACGCAGCGAGAACCGTAGCTCTGCACCCACCCGTTCTGCGTGAACGCGAAACCCTCCAGCTTCTCGGCAAAGTACTCCACCATGTCCGTACGCTCCGGCTCGCCGTGAACCAGGATGTCCAGACCCAGCGCCTCCTGGATACCGATGTTGAACGCGATCTGCTCGTCGATCTTAGCCTGGTAGTGCGTCAGCGTGATCTCCCCAGCCTTCAGCTTGCGGCGAAGAGCGCGGATCTGAGGCGTCTGAGGGAACGAACCGATCGTCGTCGTAGGAAGGATAGGAAGGTTCTTCAGCTGAGAAGGACGACGCTCAGCGAACGGCGACGGACGCTTGAAGTCATCCTCCGTCACCGACGCCAGACGCGTCTGCACAGACGACTTCGCCGGGTTCTTCTCGTAGTAGATGGACCACACCTTCTTCGCATCCTCGATCACGCTCTTCGCACCATCCTCGCCATTCAAAGCGAGGCTCTTCACCACCTCCAGCTCCGCCAGCTTCTCGTACGCGAACGACAGCACGCCAAGCAGACCGTCAGTCTCGCCCGCGTTCAGCGCCTGCTCGCACTCCGTCGTGTACGGAACGTGCTGCAGCGAAGAGCTCGTCTGGATCGTCAGAGCAACGTTCTCCGACTGCGCCAGCACCTTCTTGATCTCACACACCTGACTCAGGATCAGCTCCGGGTTGAACTTCCACACCGAACGACCGTCGATCAGACCCGCGCCCAGGCGCTTGTTCGCGGGGAAACCGAACTTCTGGATCACAGACAGGTTGTCGCCGCGCGTGAAGTCCAGCGACAGCGCAGCCACGTTCGACTCGCCGAACCACTGGTACACATCGTGGTTGATCTCCTCAAAGTACGTCGCAAGGTTGATAGAGATATCAGCGTGCTCGATCGCGCCCGTCACGCTCTTCGAGCCGTACACGCTAGCCAGGTGCGACACCAGCTTCTCCGAACCGGCGGCCACCAGCGACGGCTCGTGGATCTGCACCTCGCTGATGCCCAGCGCAGCCAGCTCGTTCAGCAGCTGAGAGTACAGCGGAAGCAGCTTCACGAGCACCTCCTCGAAGCTCACGCCGTCGTACTTGGACAAGCTCAGGTACGTCAGCGGACCCAGGATCACTGGCACGGTCTTGTTCGCACCCACGACGCTGAGCGCGCGCTTGATCGTGGACAGGTACGTCGAGAAGTTCGCCTTCGGCGACGTCTTGGCGTTCAGCTCAGGGACTTCGTAGTGGTAGTTCGAGTCGAACCACTTGGTCATGTCGAGCGCCGGGATGCCGTCGACACCGCGGGCCATGGCGAAGTACTGCGTGAGACCCGGGGCCACCGACGCGAAGCGCTCCGGGGCCGCGCCAAGGTAGTACGTCCAGTCCAGCACGTGGTCGTACAGAGAGAACATGCCCACGCCCACGCGGCTCACGCCCGACGCCACCTGCTTGCGCCAGTTCGCCTCCTCGACAGAGTGCGCGACCGCGTACAGCTCCGACTCGGACAGCTTGTGGCGCCATAACTTCTCGAGCGCGAACTTCAGCTCGCGGTTCGGGCCCATGCGCGGGAAGCCCAGCGTGGCGCTGTCGACGGGGAAGGTGGCCATTGGGGACAGGAGGTGGGGGAAGCGAGGCGAATGGTCTTGAGGACGGCGAGGTGCGCGCTCAGGAGCAAAAGCAAAAGTGAGGTTGGCTGGGCTCGCTCGTGAGGCTGGCTGGGCTCGCTCGTGAGGCTGGCTGGGCTCGTCGTGGAGTCCGATCCGAGGCCGGTCCCGGCGGCATCTACGGTATGGAGCGGTTGGGTGGCTGCGGATGCGGACGCCGGAGGGAGGGAGGGACGACCTGCGCATTCTCAAGTGCGTTTCGGCAAGCCGCTCGAGGGTGCTGGTATCGGGATGAACGGCAGGAGGCGAGATGTCGCCTCGTCCGCGGAGATGGAAAAAGGAGCGTGACCCATGTTCCTTTCCGGTGTGTGATTCGCGGAAAGTCACCGAGATGCGAGCAGACGGACCAATCAGAAGCCGCGCTCGGGCTGACTTCAGTTTCGGGTTGTGAGTAGTGGCGCGTGCTCTAAAAGCGAGGCTACTTACCTGCTCTGCTGCTCTGTTTGGCCCCCGCTCTCAAACACGCAGGACCGCAAAAAGCAGGGAGTCAACTGGTACCAAGAGGTTTGGCCAAACACCAGAAGCCCTGCGCAACATGATCCGTCCTTTCGAATGCACGCATCGTGTTACACAAGTCAGCAGCACGAGTGGAGCCATTTCGTGCACATGCCTGCTGCTTCGAAGCAGTAGGCGCTTGGATACGCTCTGGAGTGTACCCATTTTGTGTGAACTGCTCAATTGTGTAGCTCCTCCATCGATGTGACGCCTCCGCATGCCGTTGATTTCTGATAAACTATGCCTGGCTGGCTGCATCTCTTCGCCTACGTCACGCAGCGTTGCTTTTGGCTGCTTTGCGCCATCTTGTCGCTCTTTCTCTACTTGGCCGGCGACGCGCTCGCGCTGTGCTGCTGCGAACGGTTGCGCTCGATATGCACGAGGTCCAGGATCTGACGCGCGTTGCCTGTGGCCGAGAGCCACTCCTTGAAGCGCAGCTGGATCACCATCTCCATCGTGCGCTTCGTCGCCAAGTCGAACTCGTCGCTGCGCACCAGGTGCCGCAACGCCTCCACGGTCTCGTGCTGCAGCTTGAGTGCCGCAGAGTACTCCTGCGGCAGTGGGAACGGCCGCTCGGCTGGACCCGAGCCGGGCATCTTCGCTGGCACGATCACCTCTCGGAACGTCGCTGGGGACTGGACCGAGATCGGTGCTTTCTCGTTCTCGACTCCGCTATCAACTGTGGTTTACAAGATAGACACAGCGAGCATGTGAGCAGAGTAAACAGCCTCAGCGAGTCAAAGCGAAGCAAAACCGGTACCTTTCTCGCTATCCAGGTTCAGGAACGAGTTCCAGGCGCCGAGCGACTCTGGGTGGAACAGGAACTGCGCGCTCGACAGCTGCTGCGCGAGCCCCGCGTACTTTGAGTTGTACGGGCCGAGCTCAACGCCGACGTTCTCGCCGCTCATAATCAGAGGCACGAGCGTGTACGCGTTGATCGCCGAGTCCAGGCAGTTGCTACACAGATATGCCAGGCAAGTCAGCGTCAGAATGCCAGACTGAGAGCATCGGTTGTAATCTAGAACAGGTTTGCTGCGTGACGCACCTGACGCGAATGAGGCTCGAGATCGCGGTGACCTGGACGTTCTCGCACCGGTCCATCGAGAGGATCCCCGTGTTGGGCGCCGTGATGATCTTGCAGTTGTTGCACGCGGTGATCATCACATTCGTGCTCTCACCCGCCCGACAAACACAATCAGAAATCATAGTCAAGGCAGCTATTTCCCATACGAAGTCATCTCAAATGCACACACACACACAACATGCAATGAAAACAGAAACCATGGAGAAGGATATCGAATCGGGCCGAGCACGTAGATGAATGCGTCGTGGCAGGAGAAGATGATGAGGTCCGACGTTCCCTTGCTGTCCGCGAACTCTTCCGCGCGCTTGATGACCGTTGTCTTGGAGAAGTTCGACAGCACCGTCGGCGCATCGAGCGAAGGCAGGCTCGGCACATTCTCACCTGGGAATCAGCACACAGACACATACATAGTTAGTCGTACAGCAAGTCAAGACGAAGCATGGCTGACAAAAGATGAATGGAGAGCAATAGTCACACAAACTCACTCGTGCTTGGCAGCAGGAAGTTCGCGATCGAGTTGAGCGTGAAGCCCACGGGCGGGTACAGCGTCTCGTTCAGCGACAGGTTCTTCTTGAGGAACGCGCAGATCTTGGCGCCGTTCTCGGCTCGCAGGCCTCCCGACAGGAACGCGTCACTCGCTGCTCCTGCTGGCTGACTGCTGCTACTCTCACTACTGCTTGGCCACGATGGGTACGATGCGCTGAGCTTCTCGCACGTGGCCACCATGTCGCTGCTGCCGACGCAGAGCAGGAAGCCCAGCAGATTCACTTGGTCGGCGCTCACGATCGTGTTGCTGCCTTCTTTCATCTCCACCGACGGGTACAGCAGCGCGAAGAGGTCGTCGAGTTTCTCGCGCACAAACTCTAGGTAGTACGCGTCCGAGGTCGAGCGGTCCTGCATGCCCATGGTATGCGGCGAGGACTGCAGCGTCGGGCTCGCGCTCCCCTTCAGCTGCGGCGATCGGTTGCCGCTTCCAGGCGCCTGTGGCACAATTGACGCGCTCGCAGCCCCACCACCCACAGCAGCCGCTGCATCGAGCGCAGCCGCGTGCTCGCGGTACCAGACAGCGTTGAAGGACTCGAGCGAGTACTTGGAGCGCCACGAGTGCGGCTTGACCGTCTGGATGAAGAGGAAGATCGCGATCTTGAACACGGGCACTTCTTCGCGCACGAGGCACTGCGTCTCGTCAAAGACGACGGGGGACGAGGGGGCGCCGTACGCCTGCTGCTTCACGGCGATCTTGCGGTGGAACTGCACGAGCAGCAGCCAGAACCTGCATACAAGCAACCAGCCATGCATGCATACATACTTAGTGATCATTCGTGTGCACGCAAGTCATCACGCATGCCTTGTACGTACGCCTTGAAGTCCTGCTCGCGCCACTGGAACACGTCCGCGACGGCATCGCGCCAGAATGGAAACCTGCACATACGCGCATAAGTACACATACGTTATGACCACGACAGTGGAACTCGCAGTCGCTAGAATGAATGCTACTCACGTGACGCTGTTGAGGTTGTCGCTCTCGGTGAAGCCCGCGGCGAGCTCGGACGCTGGACTTGCGTCCGTCATCTCCGCGTCCTCGCCACTCGCCGCAGCGGCCTCGAAGCGCGCGTGGAGCGCGTCCAGCGACCGCTTGACGTTCGCGACCGTGAGCGTCGCAGCGTACTTGGACGGCAGCGGTAGCAGGCCCAGCTCAAAGAGCTCGAGGCGCAGCCAGATGCGAGACGCCATTCCTGTTGTTGCTCTCGTGTGCTTGCGCTTGTAATGAGTGGATTGGCGGTCGGAACTTGCTCCTTGCACGCCAGTTGACGGTTGTTGCGCGGTTCTACAGAGAAAACGAGTCACAGACAGGAAGCGTGAGCACGACGCGCATTATCGGCATCAGCACGCGCGCAACGAGTGATCAGCACAAGAGGAGAGCATCGCGCAGCCAGCGCGTATCTACACATGCACACGACGTACAGACGGACAGGCACGAGTGCGGTGCCAGCGCGTGCGTCACTCACCTTCGGTTCGGTCGGCCTCGCTTGGTTCGCGGCGGCGCTTTTGCTGCCAGAATTGCACTCGCCCGATGTTCTGAGCAGTGACAAAGTGTTTTTCCCGTAGTGGACAGCAACAGAATACTTTGACAGATTGTAAATCATGACGGTTTCATCTCGAGCGATTTCGCCGTGATTTGTCAAGAAGTCGTGATGGTTTTGCAATCAATTGGCTTGGCTCCCTTTTATGTTGTTCTTCAAGACGACTTATTGTGCGAACCTGCACCTAAAAGTGCCTTATAAAAGTGGCACGTCTGGTACCTCAAACGACAACCCAAAATACACCGTGTGCGCATTAAATGGTAGCTTGGACGCTTGCTTGGAGTAGTGTTTGCATCCATTGCTTGGCTTTTGTATTCCGTGCTTGGCGTTAGAGTTTGGTGTGTGCTGCGGCGTTTTGATGCAGAATTAGGTGGGATGCGTGTCCAAAAATGTGTGTTTAAAAACACCTGGAAATCGTATCCAAAAGCGATTCTTGGCTGATCTTGATGTCGTTAGATTGAAACGGGTTCCGAAGATATATTATAATATGCATGACAGCCGCAATCGGGAAATACAAGCTTTTTCCACGAGCTCGCGATCTTCCCTTCGAGGCCCCGACACACATACTCCTGCAATCGCTAGAATCCGCTTGCGGACAGCGTCGAGTCTTTCAGCTGTTCCGCCAGCCGAATTGACCCTCAAATACAAACACGAAGACAAACTGAGGAAGGAGCTTGCAGTCCAACGATGACACTTTCAAGTCACCGCTGCCGTGCATCTTAGTTGGCGTGTCCTTCCATGTGCTTGTTTTGTGAGCCGCGAAAGCTGAAGATGAGTCTGGCCAACAAGTGCCGCACGATGTAACGAGTTTTATTTGAAAAGCGCTCACAAAAACATATTTGGTGGAACAAAGTCCCTTTGCGCTGTCGGAGCCATATCGACAAATAGGCGAATAAAAACTCCACAAATGACACCTTTATTTGACCTGACGTTTGTAGCCTCCTATTACCGAGCCAAATTGAACACGACGCATGCACATTTAAGCAGCATTTGAACCAGCATCCTAAACATTTAAAGATAAGCGTGCAACACGGATTTCAAGTGGAGCTATAATTACACACAACGCGCCATCGTCTTGTACAGAGGGAAACTCTTCATACAACACACACGCTCCTTCACGGAGACACGGGCGTGCTGGACGACGGCGACGACGACGACGACACGGACGAGGAGGACGACGCCGTGGACATGGAGGCGTGTGGCGGCGCCAGTTGCGGGCCAAAGTACGGCTCAGACACCACCACGAAGTCCTCGGGGTCGAACACCTCGAGCGCCACGAGCGGCTGCCCTTCACCGTCGGCGCTATCGCCCGCATCCGTGGCTCGCACATCACCGACGAAGCGGTAGTAGGTGCAGTCGCGGCCGTCGTCCGGCTCGTACGGCGGCGTGAGGATGTCGAAGATCGCGCAGCCCATGGCGTCACCCGCGACGAACTCGTGCAGGTTGCCGTGGTCCGGCAGCAGCTCCGTCGTGAACGGTGCTGTGATCGCCTGGTCCTCGCACATGCGCGCGAGCAGCTGCGGCGCCTGCTTCTCGTTCTTGAAATACTGCTGCGCGAGCGCCGCGGTCTCGCTCTTGGGGACGATGTCGCACGCGCGCACGTGCAGGTTGCCGTAGAGCACGCGCGAGACGACGCTCATCTCCGGGTGGTCGTGGAGCGGGATCGACGCCCCCGGTGGCAGGATGAAGATGCTGTTGATGAGAGAAAGACAATGAGGCACGTTAGCATAGTGAACACACGACTCATGGCCACCAGCCAACAGGACGCCGCAAGCACGCACCCCATGGAGAACTTGTCGTCTTCCCAGATGTGCTGGTAGCGCACACGCCGCGCCTTCCGTCGCGCCGCCGCTGTCTGCTGTTGTTGTTGTTGCTGTTGTTGTTGTTGTTGCTGTTGTTGCTGCTGCTGTTCCGATGAATGAGTTCCTGGCACGCTCAGCTGGACTGCATGATTCACACACCATTTAACAGAATCGACGCGTTGGAATCAATGAACACATTCCTGCACCGAGATTCCATCTTTTCTGAACAAAGCGAGATGGACGTACAGTGCGCGGGCAGGAGCTGGTCGCAGAGCGCCTTGATCGGCGCGATCTCGTCCACAGACAGCGCGTGCGCGCCGTGCTTGTGGAACGCCTGCGCGAGCGCCAGCTGGATCTTCTCGAGGATCTGGCGCCCCGCCACGATGTCGGCCGCCGCTGCCGCCGAGCCGCCGCCGCCGTACACGAGCGAGCGCCACGCGGACGTCATGATCTCCATCTTCAGGCAGCTTAACAGAAAAGTGAAGACAGGAGGAGGGACCGCGGGCAGCTAGCTCACTAGTCGCCGGAGCAGTTCGCCGAAGTCGCAGGCAGGAGCGGGGAGGTGGCGAAAGAGAGACCGACGCAGTCGCCGTTCGAGCTCGGCTGCGCTGTTGCTTGCGAGGAAGGACGACAACTCCTCTGGCGCGCGCGCTGTTCTTCTTCTTCTGAGCGAGCACCAGTTCGTGGCCCAGCTCATTCGCATGTGGGAGCGTCAAAGACACGCATGAGGCAACTGGCAGAGGCGTCGTTCTGTTAAGTAGCGGCAGCTGAGCGCTCGGTCGCGACACCTCTCTCGAGTGACGTCCGACTCGGCCACGGTCCTTATCGAGAGGATCGGGAAAATAT